>ML732293.1:0-96603 GCA_009176345.1 Aspergillus leporis | reverse complement strand
AAACTCCGAAACCTCAGCTATACTTGTTCAATTCATGACGGCACCGGATTGCCGTTTTGCTTGCTATTGGGTGTTACACTTCGATCTTGGGAGCCACCTTCAGTTGTGGGCTGCGGTGTCGAACTCTGTCGCGACTGAGCCGCTAGTTGAGTCCTGTTTCTCTCCATCAGTGCTGCTTGTTCAGCGGCACTCCGCGCGTAAGTCATGGCAGCTGCTGAGTTGGAATATGTTCCCGAGGGTGGCGGAGCTTGATTGGATGGATAATTTCCGTACGGGGGAGGTTGTTGCTGTTGCTGTTGCTGTTGTTGCTGCTGTTGCTGCTGTTGTTGCTGTTGTTGCTGTTGTTGCTGTTGTTGCTGTTGTTGCTGTTGTTGCTGTTGTTGCTGTTGTTGCTGTTGTTGCTGCTGCGGCTGCTGCGGCTGCTGCGGTGGTATATAACGCTGTTGGGGGTTATTAGACCCCGGAGTCATGTACGGCGTCCGTGGTGCTCCATATGATGCCGGCTTTTGGGGAGAAGCACTTCGCCCAGCTGCGTAGCCAGGCGGATAGGAGGAGTTGTATGCGCCAGGTTGAGCAGGTCGTGGTGTGTATGGCTGTGGGGAAGCTTGAGCGGGTGGCGCTGTGTAAGGGGTATAGCCATTTTGTCCTGGTCGTTGCTGGTTATACTGAGGGGTGGGCTGGGAGTACCCAGGAACAAATGCAGGTCGCTGTGCAGGTGTTGTCGGGGGTCGGGCTCCTGCGTATTGTTGTGGGTGGCCTGGGGTGTAGGGCCCTGACGCTGAGGGTTGCCTTCCACCATAGTATGGCTGTTGGGGAAAGCCGCCTTGTGGTTGGACTCGAGAGCTAGAACTGTACGGTCGCGAATTGTACCGTGATGGAGTAGTGGACGTTCGATTCGCAGCACTAGATATTGGGGCTATAGCCGCACTTCGCTCCTGCTGCACTGTGAAATCGTCCTTCTCCATGGTGCCGTGATAGTCTGGGCCGTCAATCACTATTTTCCTACTAATATTCAGCTCATCCAGCTGATCACCGTTTAATTTCGCAACGGCATACGGCGGCAAATTGGAAACAAGAGCCACAAGACTGGATCTCAGAGTTTCATACACGCCTAGCTCTTCTGTAGAAGGGGTGTCTGAGTCAGGCCCTGTTTCTCTAGGCTCGGCACCTTGATTGGTCGAAACCGAGGCATCGAGATTGCGGATTTTCTGGTACGAACTCAGAGTCTCCAGTAAATCGGAAATGTCGCGTAATAGTTCGTCCACATCCCGTGACTCTGCCTCCTCCTTTTCTACTTTAGAAGCTTCTGTGAGAGAGATACTGCCCGCAAAGTCCTCGGGCTTGAAATTCTTGACCATCTCCTCTAAAGTACTTTCGTCCAGTTCACCGATATTGCCTGGACGTTCTGATGGTATCTCTTCGGCGGCTTCTTGATGAGGTGCTGAGAGCAGGGTCTCCAAGCGGCTTGCGCCGCGTTTGTTCCACCATACTAAGTCTTTCGAGTCGGCCTGCAAAACAGCTCCCGAACTGTCGAAAGAAGGAGCAAACGATGAGTACACACCCTGCAAGGCAGACGAATCTTCGTCAGCCCACAGAGAAGGATCATCAGTAAGCTTCTCATCACTATGTTGTTGTGACGGCTGATGTTTATCGCGACGGTTCCAGTAAGACGGGGATGAAGTCACTCCACCATATTGAAGCCACTGACCAGAAGGTAGAAGTGCAAGGCAATAGTTATTCCGCTCTCCCCGGAAAGCTTTGAAGTCTGTAATAGCCTCAAAAGGATCAAGCCAGCCGTTAAGGGCATTTCGTGAGCAAGACCTTGTTTTGCGCGGTGTTTCCAATTGAGGCAGATTTGAACGAGGCGCAAAAATCTCCCCAAAAGTCCTTTTAGGCTCCGCTAGATTACTCTCGAGATTGTATGGTTCGATCTTCGTGATCGTGATACCATTTGGCAAACCGACTTCACGTAGTGGCGCTTGCACCTCCACATACTTCTCTGCTTTTGGGTCATCGGAAGGCAAAGGAACCTTGACAGATTTTTGCAGACTCGAGTACAGCTGCTTCGGGTTGGAAGGGTTCCCGAAAAGTGTCAAGACAAGGTTTTCGTTTCGGGCCTCCACATTGGAGGTAGTTGATCTCGCCGGTGTTTCTGCATCCTCCTCAGATGTCTCAGCCTTGATGTTCGAGGGGCTCACATAGGCCTGGCGAACAAGGCTGTTCAAGAGTTTCTTGAATGCCGCTATACGATTGACTGTTTCAGTCAGGGGCGATCCGTCAGCCTGAAATCCGCTTGCCTGGGCCTTGTTCCTCTCAATGACGGCAGCCGATGCCTTTTCGATATCACTTAAGAATTCCGACAGAGTATTATAGCGATTCGAAGTGACTCGAGATTGTATACTAGCAGCTTCGTCTTTCTCTCCCGAGACTTTCGCGCGCTTCGAACGGGGCTTCGTAGGGGATGACGGTAATGGACAAGATAGAAGTTGAAGATCCGTATCATTTCTGATGGAAGGTCAGCATCCAGGTGCAAGCGCGAGTACATGGAGAGAAGTAATAAGGACCTACTTGCTCAATATTTCAACAAGATTACGCAGTGTTTCCTGCAGCTTGATCGTTTCCTGGGATTGCGACGCAGACGAACCGGTGTCTTGAGCGACCCTGTCATCATGACTTGACACACGCTTTCGCTTGGCAGGTGTCGCCAACGAGGGTGGATCGGGGGTAGTAGTATGAAGTTCGCCGTTTGTGGTCGGCATGGAAGCTGTGCCTCCGCCTTCGTCTGCGCTCATGGTTCCGGAGTCGCGCCGTTATTGCAGTATTCCTTTAACGCGAGAACAAAGGGTCTTTTCCTAATGCCCACCGTATCGCAGCCGGAACTAAAAGCGTGCGAACTTCGGCTTAACTTCGCCAATGTAAATTGGAGTGGTAAGAACGAGAAAAATAATGATTTTGATCCCAAAAACAGAAGCCGATGGTCGAGGGTTCGTTGATCTCCGTAGCGGATGCGCCAATAGTTACGAGACCCTGCAGAGGATGGTGCGCAACCTTCAGGATAAATTCACGTCTATCCAGCACCACAGGGGCGAATTGCAATGAGCGTGACGTTCACCACGCCTAAATTTATTCAGCCGGAAAGGGAAAAAAAGAAAAAGAAAACAGACCAGGAGAAATAATGTCGGCACCCGTAATAGTAGCAAGGCGGGAAGACAGGCGAAGAGGGAGATGTTCCTCATGCGCGCCATGCCAAAAGCGCAACTCGTGACGATCAGTCACGTGATATATACTTTTTTCCAATGGGCGAGGCCGACTGGTTGCTACTCCGGTAGACCTTCAAGTTGATCTTGGGCAACCACTTCCACGACCTAGTATCAGAGTTCGCCGAAGCTTCCCTATGATCATATCTATGGATGTCATCGGTCTTCAATCATGTTCCGAGCCGCTCGAGGGCTTCCTCTCTGAGAGCGGCGCACTTGCTCAGTAGCCGTGTATGGCCGAAGGTACCGATTAAATGTTCTCAAACAACACATCCACTTTAAGTGCTGTATTGATAGGCCCCTCTTCAATTATAGGAACTGTGCTATAATAGTGCTCTATACCCGGCATATTCGACGGTGCTCTCAAGCTCACCTTTCACTGTCTTGCGCTGTCCTCGAACGTTGTCTCGGTCCCTAAGCTCTGCTGGGACCTTGGTTTCTGCTCCATATGAATCCACGCGTCGTCGAGCTGGACATGATGATCAGCTCACATCTTGTGAATTCTGGTGTGGGCTGCGACTTCAATCTCAACTAAATCAGTCTTATGTCCCCCCTGGCCCGAACCGGCGACGAAAAGAGCATAGCTCTAAATCATCGCCCTCCAAACAAAAACTACCCTCAGAGACAATACACCCCGAACAGAGACCATCCGAAGTCAAGTCTCTCGAGCGAGAGTCATATAGATCAGCGCCATTGTCATTTACCAGGAACACAACGTCGGATCGAGTTGCGCATGGTAAACTCCTACGCGACAAATTCTCAAATAATTTACACAATCCTCGAAGAAAATCAAAGGAGTCTGCTGGCTCATTTCATCCGACTCCCACAGAGTATTTGATTGACACCCTTCAAAATGTTGTGCACGATTCTGATAGCGCGACAAGCCGAAATTGGACCTTCAACTCGAAAAACCCCAATGACCGCCTCATGACTCCTTTAGAGAGAAGGCAAAGGATAAGATTCAAAGCTGAGCATAGAGTATCGCTACAAGAGATCACCGCAGATTACATCTATCATGTGGACCGGCTATTAGACCAGATGGGTGAGGAAGGGAACCCTCGTGCTGTGTTAGAGTTGGACGTCGCTCTGCGAAAGGTTTTTCTGAACAAAGAATATCGAAAATACCTTAAAGCGCGACAATGTTCTGTTAAAGACGTGGTCTCATGGGCATGGGTGCTGAAGAGCAATACCCCATACGAGGCTATTCTCCGAGTTTTCATGTTAGAACTGCAACCGGACTCGAGGAAAAAGGAAAGCTGCACTGTTCGGCTTGTGCCGCCTTTCATACCACTTCTTCTTTTGCGGCAGGGCCTTGATACAAATGCGTTCCGCTTAATTCTGATTTACTCACTTCAACTTATTAGTGGCCAACCACATCCCACAATAGACCCATCCATGTATGCGACGAAAAACGACACGCTTTTTGATAGAATCAGCCTCTCCGGTAACGCGAAGCCTTTGATAGACCCTAATACATGTGCCACATTCGTCGTTCGCTTGCTTCATCATGCTCGCCAGCTGTGGCCACAAGCTCAGCTTCCTATTGTGCGCACCTTCGCATTTTACCTTACCCTTCTGGAGCCAGAAGGAACTGGCACTATGGTATCAGCGACACCGCGGAACGTTCAGGTGCTGGCTGGGAAGTGCAACACCTTTCTTCGGTTACTCTCACTACCCTGCAGACAGAGCCCCTTCACTTCGGCCTCAATACAGCAACAAGCGCAGTTCGAACTCCTCAAGGCGATGGCAAAAAATCGACCTGTTTTGCCTGTTACGCGCCGGGGATATCAAGGCATCATCGCAGTTCAGCTAGCTCATAAAAAGACGCTAGCCGAGCGACAATCTGCGGAGTTGAAGGCCCCTTCATGGCCTCCATGGAAAGAGGAAAAGTTGGGTCTTGACACTCACAGAGGAATTGAAGGAATGAAGAGCCGGTCCATGCGCGTGATGTCTCAGATGAAAGAAGCAGGCTATGCTCATACACGCTGGGAAGAGGTGTCAGCTATTCTGGCCGGATGGGACACGGACAAAAGCCCCACAATCCAAACAAGGACTTTGGCGCGCCCGCCATGGCTTTTGCGTGGACGTGTCGGAAATGCGGACCACCATGCAACTTGGGAAGCTCGTATCCGCGCTACGAGAACTGTGCGGGAAGCCTGGGCATGTTTTCTTTCGTACCGAGATCAAGGCTTACCTCCACGCGGGAGCATCTACACTGCGATGGCCGAGAAGTTGATATACCGAAGAAATGCAGTTAACACCAATTTCGATCAAACGAGCCATGCATTGCCGGGTGACGCTCTGGAAACTTTCCCAGAACCTTCGTCCGCGCGCGATTTGATCTATGTACACACAGAGCCACCTACGCTGGGTGAACTTCTTCACCAGATGCTTTCTGAGGGAATCCGACCGCGTGGCAGATTCCTTTCCTTGCTCCTACGATATGCGCCGACCTTCAAGTCCGGGCTAGAGTATCTCAGCTGTAGTGGCTTGTCCAATGAACAAATCAGAGCCTTGTGCACCATCTGTATAGATAGCTGCATATATGATGAACAAAACCAGAAGGCTGTACATGAACTTCCTGATCATCTGTTTTCTGCCTTCATATATTTCTTATGCAAGTTTTCGAACTTCGATGAGCTATTAGCCAGAAACGATGGCCACCTGAGAGACGCGTTCCCAATCATGATGTGCGGTACACCAGTGGCCAGGCAGGAGGCATCCACTCTTTTCTCCTATGCAAACCACCTAGTTAATGGTGATGAGTATCGGCATCCAAAAGCGTTAGCGCATGCCATTGAACTGCTTCGAATACGGAGCTCGCGAACCCCTCAGGCCTGGGTCCATGTATTATCAGCTCTGAATAGAGACCGCATAATTGGCCTGTCCCGCAAGATGAACCGAAACATTCAGCGTGTTCTATCCTGGTATGAGATCTTGGAATTGGCAGGACGGATGGAGCATCATGATATTCAGCTTGGCCTGCAGGGCTTCCACATTCTCTGCAGTGGGTTTTCACGAGCGGTGAATGCAGGGGTCAAGAACCCGTATGCTGTGGAAGAGGGTCTTGGTTTGGTTGGTGATGCGGCGCGTCGAGGGCATCTAGCACATATTCGCTTTGCCTACCCGCGGTTTGAAGATATGGTTTACAGCGGTCTACGGGTTCTTAAAGACCAATTTGACCGGCTTGTGCTTCCAGACTCTAGGACTCCGTCCTTATTTGGCCGTGGTAGATTACCTTCTGAAGATGCGACCGTTGAGCAAGTACCTCTACCACCATTACTTCACGTCCCTTCGCCTGCTGCCCTTCACGCCTTTGTCAGATCGCTGGGATTAGCTGAAGACTACGATGGCCTACTGAGCCTTCTCCGATGGATGTCTCAGTATGCGACTATCCTCAAGGAAGTGGCCGACGAGTACTTGAACGGTGACGTGATGATGCGACGCACCATGGTGGCAATGCGCTTATTTCTCGAAGGATATCGGGAAGGACAATCTTGGGAGTCACTCTATGAGACTGCACAAGCGCGTGGTCTAAGGGGATCTGAGCATCTAAGTGAGGTCTCTCCTAACAATGTTGAGGAGTTGTCATTTTCAGACCCGAATCTGCAGGAAGCATATGACGTAGTCACGGCAACCCGCATTTGGGGCCCCTGGCCTAGCGACGAGGAAGTTCGGGAATATTATACTGTTCATTGGGAGGAGCATGAGGCGAAATGATGGGAGCATTCAGCAGATTTGTACATTAGCTGTATATATATATATATACCATGGATTTTTTTTGGCGTTGAATATCATCGTATGATACCCATTCAGTCAGTGAAACTACTAGCGAAACTTATGTACTTCATCGCTTATTCGCGGCAAGAGCTCGGTGGATGGTTTCCCCGCAGTTGTCCCAAGAGCTTCCCCACACGCTTGTGACGGAATGATGCTTGTAGCGTCCTCAATTAAATCCTTCCGCCCACTCTCTTCTTCCAATTCTCTTTGGTGTATATCTGGAGGTTTCTTACCGCCTATATCAGGGAAAGAAAAACAATACTGCCCCTTAGATACATTCAAAATTTGATCAGCCAAACATGCCTCCACGTCTGTCACTGTCATGTACCTTGCGGTATCCCCCTGTCTTCTCAGTTCGCGTCAAAGCCGCAAGATTAAGCACCATTCCCGATGATGCGGTGATTCAGACCCGCCAGGTCCCTGCCCCTGGTTCCGGGAATATTCGAGTCTTGCTTCTGAACCGCCCCAAGGCCAGAAATGCGATTTCCAAGAGTCTTTTGGACAATCTGGCCAAGCATGTGCAGTCGATATCTGCGGAAGGAGGTTCAGGCCCTACCAGGGCTCTGATTATTGCTAGCAATGCGGACTCAGCCTTTTGTGCGGGTGCAGACTTAAAAGAGCGGGTGAATATGACTAAGGAAGAGTGAGTATTATGCCCTTAAATAATTTACATGTATATCTCTCTCTTGAATGAAACTAAGACTTTTCATAATCACCTTCAAAAGGACAAATGAGTTTTTAACTAAGCTGCGGAACACATTCCGGGATCTTGCCGGACTTCCCGTGCCAACAATCTCTGCTGTCTCTTCCACAGCCCTGGGGGGCGGGCTAGAACTCGCCCTGTGTACGCACCTACGTGTCTTTGGCTCCTCCAGTATGGTTGGATTACCGGAGACTAGACTGGCTATCATCCCCGGGGCGGGGGGTACATACCGCCTACCGGGAGTCGTCGGGGTAAACCGTGCCCGAGACCTCATTCTAACGGGGCGACGCGTGTCAGGCCCTGAGTCATACTTTATCGGGCTCTGCGATCGGCTAGTCGAGATTCTTCCTGAAGAGGAACAGAAGGAGGGCGTCGCGCGAGACAAGGTCTTACGGGAGAGCATTAAGCTTGCCCTGGATATCTGCGAAGGTGGGCCCATCGCCATCAAGCAGGCACTTCAGGCTGTGAATGGATACCAGAGAGGTGAGGAGGCGGAGAACGAGGCTTATGCCGGCGTGATCGAGACGGAAGATCGTTATGAGGCTCTGCGGGCGTTTGCAGAAAAGAGAAAGCCTGCTTTCCGGGGGCGATAAATTTGTAAGGTGCCCGTATGGTAAACAAAATATTACATTGATATGCACGTGGATACAAGCCTACTTATGGATCTTGGTTTACACTTCTTTCCGTCATCTGTCTCATTTTTTATGACATATGTTAGGTAAACATCGGTACAGACGACCTTCTCACAATGGCCTTTGTGAGTACTCACCGAAAGTGACTCTTCAGAGACATGTTTCAGATGGGTTCATATTTCCAAGGTACTAGCACTACAGCTTCGGGTCTGATTTCGATCGTCCCTATCTTTACCTTGACTTAAGTATTAGTGTAACCTGGTCTGGCTACTAAATGGTGTCGGAAACCTTCCTAAAAACCAAGGAAACTAGCGATTAACACGGAGGGAGTCAAACAACATGAGTCAAATGTTTTGGAATCTGTGAAGATGAGTGGCAAATGCATTTAACTTATGGTGCGCCACAGGGATAGGTCTTGAAATTTGGATCAGGTCTGTGCTCTGAAGAACCTTGTTCCAGTATTAGAAATGTACAATGGAAGATATTCAATTCTGGAGATAAAAATAGCAGGCTCTGAACTTCCAGCGAACGTTTTTTAGATCGGATTACTGTGTACTAGTCGGATATAGCAGACTGCAAAAAATCAATAAAGAGAACAAGAAAGGCTCACGTTGCCATACTCTGTAGATAAAATTGTCTTCCCAAACAGTCTCCAGCCTTTTGAATAATAACAGGAGCAGGGTGAGCATGTTATCCATAATAGTGGGTTATAACACTGTTTCAACTTTGGTTCACCTGTTCTTAGGGCTTGAACAGACCGGGAAGGGTAGGAATGAACCCTGGGAACTTCTGAACGGGCCGCTGCTCCACAACCTTGTTTGTGCATCAAATTTGGTGGATCAAACAATATGTGTATCGGGCAACAATGAGAGTTGATCTGTAAGCGTCTTCGTGGAAGTGTTGGAAGGTCAGGCTTTAGCGCCGAGATTTCTTTTTTTTCTTTTTTTTTTTTTTCCTTTGTTGCTTTCGTCACCTCATGAATGGGCACAGCCTTATTGACAGGCATGGATGTATGTCATTGCTGCATGCTGATACACTTCGGCGGAGGCATCACTCAATATACTGCTTTCCTTTTCTTTTTGTAAGACATTCCCTGGAAGTAGAAAGAGATAATTAGCAGGGCCATTAAAATGGGCGGCAGTTAAATCGAAGAAAACTGAAGTTAGAAAAGAAAAGAAGAAGAAAAGAAAAGAGAGACGGCGATGAGGAGGCTCCAAAAAGAAATAAATTACTTGCATAGATAAAGATCGGAGCACAGCCTCCGTCAGGGCAACGGATTCGAGGCTGTCCGGGACAAGTTCCCCGTCAGTCGACGCAAGGCTGATTTACATGGGTGTCTTGAAGGGTAAGAATATCCGTAAGTTTAATTGTTGATCTCCGACTCAGTTGGGTTGGGCAATCAATATCGATACCGACGGGAGCCATAATCATTAGGAAGGTACTAGGTAAACCCTAATTCAGTTACAGTAAAGTTTCCATGGTTTACATTTAACTTTGCAGATAGGTAAGGTACTGCCGTAAGATACGGCAATACGATAGGTAGGAATCAGGTGTTGTACGAGAGGAATAATATGCCGATAGGACTATTTTAATTCTTCCCCGCGATCTGCATACGCCCAACCCTACTTATCTGGAGCTAAGGAGTTTTAGTTCAGTGGTGGTCACCCACCTTTGTTCTTTTTCAAAAAGGAAGGATCACCATACATAGTAATCATTCCCCCAAAACAAAAACAAGAGTCATGTATGTATTGGAAAATAAAATAAAATAGAAGAGAAATGAGGGGGTTACTAGGCCCTATCGATCGCTGGTAGAGATGACTGGTCCTTCCCATGACCCCGTCATACCGATCGTAAAGAACACCCCATGTCCACGGGAACGATGATGACCCAGGCAGGACACTAGCCTCCGGGGAGCTCTTCAGGTCAGTGACCTGTAGTAGTAGAGTAGTAGTAGGTACAGTACTGTACTAAAGTCTGCCACCCGCAGGCACCAGGAACTTTGTCATCTGCCCGTGCCCACCCCCCACCTCCAATCACAAGAGGTCCTCTTTCTCCTATAGGTATAAATAGCTAGGTTAGTAACTCTGCTGATGATTGAAACTGGCCTTTCCCCCCCACCATTTCTCCGATCTGTACTTTTTACACTAGCCGCAACTGCCTTCTTCCTTTGTCTATCTATCTTGCCTTCCACTATTCATCCAATCACCAATTCCCGGTTTGCCAGGCTATACGCCTTTCCACTACAATAACGTGTCTGGACACCCTTTCGGGGGTGTGATTGCTAAACTCTAGATGCCGGACCTTGCCTCCCGAGTCAAGCAAATTGGCTTGACTCAGGTTTACTGCTCCAAGGAGAAGCCTCTGGTAGATATTGTTCTTGTACATGGACTGAACGGCCACCCTTACAACACCTGGGCGACTAAAACACAACCGGAAGTCTTCTGGCCTACGGACCTTCTGCCTGAGATAATAGAGCCTAGCCGAGTGCGGATCTTGACTTATGGATACAATGCGAACGTTACGACTTTCACGGACGGAGCTTCGAGAGATCGCATTCACCATCATGCAGAGACACTTGCCTCCGGCCTAGCGGCGAATCGGAATGTAAGTGATCTGAATCCTTGACCAGGCTGATACTTCACCTTTTTTACAACACCGTGCCACTTAGTTCTTGTTGTTGACTACTTCCTCTCTGTATAGCTTCGAAATTGCTCCGAACGCCCTGTCATCTTTGTCTGCCATTCATTAGGAGGCTTGGTGGTCAAACGTACCCTGATCTACTGCAAAAACGTTTCAGATGAGAGAATCCAACATCTCCGATCAATCTATGTCTCCACATATGGAATTCTCTTTCTTGGAACGCCTCACAACGGGTCGGATATTGCAAAATGGGGGCTATTACTGCAAAATATCTGTAGCGCCGTTCTGCCGAAGAAATTCATGGAGTCGTCGCCCCAGCTCGTCAAAGCCTTAAAGACAAACAACGAGACCCTACAGAATATCAACAGTCTCTTTACAGAGATGATGAGCAGATATCATATCTACTTTTTCCATGAAACCCTTTCGACTGACGTCAAAGGGACTCGTGAATTTATCGTGGACGAGAGCTCGGCTGCACCGTATGCAGAAGGTGTAGAGCGCATGGGTATCGAAGCGGATCATCGGCATATGTGCAAGTTTGAGGACGATAATGCTCCTGGATTCGAAGCGGTTGCAGAAGCTCTTCTACGGTATTCTCGTGATGCCCCAGCTACCATCCTGGATCGATGGGCCGAGGAGGAACAGACCCGAAGAGCGGCAAAACAAACCAAAGTCAAGGATCTACTCAGGACTGGTAAGTAGATCTTAATAATTGGCATCCCCGGGACATCAACGCCCGGCGCTGGCCCGCGTTTACATTGTCAGAAGAGGAACTAACAAAACTAGAGAGAGCAGAGAATATGTCGCAAATGGAAAAGAGTGAGCCGGATCTACGCCATATTGGTAGGACACACCTTCTCCCTGAAACTGCATCTGATACAGCTTCTGTTACTTTGAAGGATTATGAGATTGAGGAGCCTCCGGAGCATCTACATGCTAGTAAGCACATTTGAGACTCGCTTTTTTCAGTGTGTTTGACGGAGTGGTACCAAGAGAAGGGCGGAAAAAAATAATTCGAATCGTCTCACTATTGGCCCTTGATTTTGTGTTTTTCTTTTTTTTTCTATATTGAATTTCTCTGCGCTGTGACCTTGTGATTGACGAGTTTCGTTCCTGTATCCTATAGTTCTGTTGTACAAAGAAAACCAACGAAGTTTCAGTCAGTTTGCTGACTTTCCTGGTTCTTAGGCCACCCTGTTCCTTTGATCAAGTTACCTCCGAATATGAGAACACAATCGTCCGTATCAAATATGACTGGTAGTATAACCCTACAATTGCCGCATACCTTGCACAAGGAGCTATTTGTGGTACCACCAGGCTTCCATCCAAATGCAGCCTTTTTTGGAATGCAGAAAGAGCTGGAGATACTACACAATAGATTGTACAAGGCCAAGAAAAGAGCAGAACGTCTCATGGCTGTCCTTATCTGTGGAGTTCCTGGCTCGGGGAAATCTCACCTTGCACGCGAATATGTTTGGACGCATCGTGAAACCTACCCTGGCGGCATTTTCTGGGTTGATGCAAAGTCCCGTGAATCAACAGCCAAGTGTTTCTGGGATATTTCACAGGCAGCTATGCTGATTGAAGATCAAGACTTCCAGCAGTCACACTCCGAGTACTGTCAGAAGCATGTGGAGGCCGTCCGCAACTGGCTACAGTCGCGCGAAGAATGGCTCCTGATATTTGACGGGGTTTCCTTTGATCATGAGGATGACCTCAGCCATTTTAGGCAGTTCCTCCCCTTTAACAGAAGATGCAGTATTATATACACGTCTGTGGATAAGACATTGCGGAAGAAGCAGCGCTTATATGAGCCATACTGCCTTCAAATCAGCCCTCTCCAGGTTGAAGATGCATGCAAGCTTCTCTTCAAGGATCTCGGTATCAGGAAGCCAACGTCGGACCAGATCCGCAAAGCCACCGAGCTCGTGAACCACTATGAATGTCTTCCTCTGGCCATCCACGCAATCAGCCATCGTCTAAGTGCGACCTCCAAACCTATCGATAAATATCACATCAATTCTCACTTAACTGACGAGAAACTCGCGGAGCCATTTCTGAGCATTATGCATGATCTCTATCGAATGGAATACTTCGAAGCGTTGAACTTGATCAACCTTCTATCATTCTTCGGCCACCATGTCCCCGTTGGTTTGATTAATCTTGGAAAAGCCACACTAGAGAATTGGCAGATCGAGATACTAACCAGCAGTAGACCTGGCGAGCACGGTGACATTGACACCACCCTGGGGATTTTAATCAGGTATGGGCTCATTGAAAGAACCACTGATGCATATGCGTTACAAGCAAGTGCTCTATCGCCGAGGTCTGAAAAGGATGAAATCTTAGATATGAAGGCGGTCGCTCCCGAATTATCTGAGTCGCAAACAGAGAGTAGTCAAGATGCATTTTTCTCCGTTTATCAGAGCTCTGGCTCCATTGATCTAATCAAAATCCATAGCGTTGTTCAGGGCTTTTGTCGAGATGAGCTTAAGATCATGGACGAGGAACGAAAGAAGTCGTCCTCTGCCAACGCGGCCAGTTCGGATGCTGGCTACTATGACTCCTGGCTTGTGGTTGCTACCCACGTCTTTTGCATGTCTTATGAGAACGCAAAGAAGCGGATGGATCGTGTTGACGACTATGGGTTGGTAAATGACTATAGGGAATATGAGACGCACGCATCAAGGCTTTTTGACAACTTTCCCAAAAGAACCTCAAGAGAGCCAGAGATAGTTCGTGAAGCTCGAGAAGAGCTCAGACAAGTGATGAAGAGTCTCAGCAACGAAATCGAGAGGATCTCGCCAAGTTCTTCGCAGGAAATCGCTCGCAAGCAACGGTCTGTTTTCGACCGGTCGAGTAGCTCTTCTTCATCTGTTCCTGATTCTCTAATAGAAGAAGGCCCCTTGCGGCACTTAACGTGGGAGTTCAGTGATATGGTGGAGCCGAAGGTAGAATCGCCGCAGGAAATACCTCAGTCAACACCCCATTTTAACCTAAAACCATTCCTCCCTCATATCTTTCGATGGTCCAACCGTGATGAGGAGAAAGGGTACGAAACCGACGGTGAAGGGCTGCAGGCTGTTCACCGTACCTCCCCGGCGCTGTCACAAGGCAGCCAAACAACGGAAAGACCGAAGTCGTCTCATTCTTCAAATCCTGCGCAGGGAATAGATGATCAAGAATGGCACTTGGTGGGGAAGTCTCCCAAGCTCAAAGCAAGCAAGGAAAGGCAACCAAAACAAAGGCCAAAGTTTCCACGCAAGGTATGGGGCGGCAAACCTGCAGCTCCACTTCTCAGAGTATTCCCGGTCCAAGGACGAAGCGCTTCGAGCAGCATTCTGGAAAGAGGAAGTCGGAGCAGCTCCGTTGTTTCTGCATCAGAAGCGCTTATTGCTGTCCATAACGCAAGCCCGCCATTTTCTCATGAAAAGAGTGGAAAGACTGTGAATGACAGGCCTTTGATAGATAAGGAGAACATACCAACATATGCTACAGTGGTCGCCAGGCGCGCACTAGATACCGCCACCTCATCGAAACAAAGGTCATCGTCGACGCCTGGTGGACGAACACGTCCGAATTTCCTAGCATTGAAAAGCAAATCCTCTGAGGACTCACTGCATAGTCGATCAAACAACGCACAAGTGTTATCATTGCCTCCTGTATTCAACCCAGACCCAATGAGTCGGTCAACTTACAGTGAGCCAGACCAGGGATATCTCACTCACCAACTGAACGCCTTGGATCTGAGGACGACGCATGCTTCTCGGTATCATTCTCGCCACTTGTCTGCAGTGAGGCAAGTAGCACCGGTGGACATGTCTGCAAGCACCCCTTCGGTCCTGACCTACCTTCCTCCGCTTCCTTACGAGAATAATATCGAAGTCTCTTATTCTCGTCGGGTGAGTGCGACAACCAAAGCAGTGCCTATCAATCAGCCGACAACCAACTTCAGTTCAATAACGCATCCGTCTGCCTTCATGCCTGGCGTATCACCACCGTCATCTGCGGTTGCGGAGGCACCTACTGGATATGCATCCGATCCAGCACCTGAGCCAATGTCGCGAGGTGGGTCGGCACAGTCCCACCAGTCGTGGGCCACCGAGCCCGTTCGTAATCCGCCCAGACTCTCTCCGATATCATGCAATGCGCAAACAGCCGTACCAGCTGGCATGACTCCTATCCTGGCGCAGCAACAGACTCTTTCCAATGCAGGCAGCTGGATACGTGATGGGCAACCCCAAGTGACTGCAAGTGCACTTCAATCCGACATCACATTTGCTTCACCGGCAAGGGCAAGTCTAAGACCAATCGCACCGCTAGACGACCGTCTCGGTGTAGGTGCTGGTTGGGACCCTGAGCTATCACAGACCCTGCACTTTGGGGCTCACCGAGTAGATGTACGCGATGCTCGCCACAGGCTTGGGGGATACGGAACGTACGACGCACCACTACTACGACAGGTTCTACCTTACAGCATATATCAAAATCGGTCAGGTCCTCTACTTCAACATGAGGTTAGTCTCCAACCACAGGAGTTGCACGGGATGCGTGCACGAAGTGGCAGCTCCCCTACTCGTCCTGGATCTGACGGTCTGGGTGTGAACTGGTGAATTCGCATCACGAAGGCTGCATATTTCGAGGCGCAGGAGAATTGTGTTTCAAAAGAAGCATTTCAGCGGGGCACACGCCACAGAAGAGAGAATACATATAAAGTTACATGATCGTCGTTTAGGAGTCAAATCAGGCGTTTGAAGAGAAGATTGGTATTACCATTTTTTAGGAGGCTTGCATCGACGGATGATGGCATGATATGGAGTTCATGAGTAACAGGTGATGATTATGATTGCATTTGCACTAATTGTGTTTTTCTTCATGTTTTGTTTAGGAGACTGGATTGTCACGTCATATATACACCAGGCATTAATATAAGGTTAGTTAATAGATGGCTGCATAGTGTTTGCCCCCTTTTCTGTCTATGAGACAACTAGTTGCTCACTGAAACCCTTGCTTGTCTAATACAATGCTTTCGAAAACCTTTCAGAGGGCGGCACATCTTGATACCCTAAAAAATATATTGTACAATCCAGCTTCACAGTCCTTGACCTAAAAAGAAAATATCATAAGAACGAGTACAGCGAACATCACCCAAATATTGTCCCCCAGTAATCCTCAAGCTTCTCACAAATCCCAGTCTGCCCCTTCCAGCTGATACTTTTCCCCTCCAAAGCACAAGCAGTCCACCGAATTTCCTCCCACAAACGCCGCTCAAGGTCCAGCCCAAACGACTCAATCACATCATTCGGCGCCGTCCAAGCCCTAGTATAGCTCCCATCCTCCTTCACCACCGGCCCGTTCTCCACAAACACGGTCGCCGGATTAAACTTCGGGAAGTTGATATGGACGAAAAAGGGACTCGGCGCCGGCGCCGTGGAGCCCTTAACGCGCCATTCCCCTCTCTCCGTTAAGGCGTAGTCCTCCATCGGATTATACTGAACCATAGTCGACCCCGCGAAGCCGTCGTTCGTATGGCGACCCAGTGCGTGGATCGGCTCGCTGACTTGGTAAAAGGGCTCATTGAGGACATTTGCGGAGGCGAGAAAGGTCTCCTTGTCACCTTCTCCTGCTGCGCCCTGGGAGAGGAGGGGGTAGTAGTGAGTGGGACCGTGGTAATTGTAATAGGCGCAGAGGAGAAGGGTTCGTAGATGGGATCTTTTGGAGAGGAAAACCTCGCCGGATTCGGTTGATTGGCGGATGTTGGGAGGTGGTCTCTCCTGCGATGAGATCTCGTAGTAGAACGGGGATGCAGTCGGGCGCCAGAAATCGGGCCAGGTGAGCAGGCCTTTTGATTTGAAGGGTTCATCGGTGAACGCTAGCTCGGGTCGTTGGAGGGGGAAGGCGTCCGCGTCGAGGAAGAGGATCTCTTCGAATGAGGAGAAGAGCATGGCGAAGGGTTTGTACTGGTATTTTTTGATCTTGGTCTTGCTGCCGGGGACTGTGTCTAGGATTTCGGCGAGGAGGATACATTTTGCGTTGAGGGATGGGAGGACGACTTGGCAGATGTACCCGTCGTATTCGTCCCAGTCGGCAAGGAATACTTCCATGGGGAGGGTTGAGTTTGTTTTGCGGAGCATTCGCAGTGATATCACGACTAGGGGGAGATATGGGCCGCCGGCCGTTGAGACTATGCCCCGCGTGCCGGGTTTGTAGGCTAATTGTGGTGGGGAATGGGTGATGGCGTTGACGAAGTTGCTATGTGCGGTTTTCATTTTTGTTATGTCTTCTTCTGGCATTAGGGTTAAGTTTGGTGGTTGGCTTGTGTTTTGGGGGTCGAAGCCGACTGACTCGGCCTTGTCGAGTCTTTCGGGGGGTTCGCAGCCCGGCGCCCACGTTGTTAGGAGGGGTTGGAACCGTTTCCAGAATTCACCGTGTGCTGCCAGTTCTCCATGTGCCGCAAGATAGTCGTCGTAAGTGTGGTCTGGTTGGGACCGATAGTGGGTGAATAGCCATGTGAAGATGGCTACCAGTCCCATGGCGATCAGAATTGTCCGTCGCCGGCTATATGGCCGAGAGGAGGCCATGTTTGAGGCGGAATACATTATGGTATTTCGAGGCTCATGGCCTGCTGTTGGGTTCAGCCCAATGTTGCACAAGAGCACGAGGGGGCACTTGAGTTAAAAGCACTGTTTGCACTCGGCTAAGAAGCGCAACTTAGATTAGAATCAGGGACCCATGGCCCCCAACCGGAGGCGAGTCCCATAATGTGATAAGAATCCGTCATGGGGCCAGGATACAATTGGTTGGATGTCACTAGCGTGTTACCAAAATTGTTAGTGAGATCTGGACAACATGGTCCAGTTAATGGCGCTTCATTAGCGCAGGCTCGTATAGCAGGGGACTCCATTGGCGCAGGCTGTGATGGTCTGGATCAATGGTGGTGGCCGTGTTGTAGCAATTCACAGGATCGTATTGCAGCCCTATAGTTGTCAGTATTATACTCAAAGTCATCAAAGACCTGTACTTGCATATTGTGTAAATGCAGTGGAAAGCTCGAGATACAAGGTCTTTTAGTGGGTAAAGAAGTCAAGGGTTTAGGGATCACCGTCTGCAGACCTTACCGAAAAGGGCTAGTGGATCTACGACCTGCACTTCAAGTATAGGTTAAAACACTCGACATGCTTCTTGTTTACGCAAATGAAAGTGTCCATCCCTCTTTGTGTATATTGCACTCTCTGTTTGGACCTCGGTGCCCCAGATAGGGGTATTCACTAATCTCGCATACCTTAGCAAGTTAGTCCATTGCTAGATACGATGAGAGACCTGGTTTCAGTCTACATCACAATATATACACAAGGCTTCCGACCAACAAAAATCTAGCCCTAACATGCCAAAGTGACTCTACTCCGACAATCCCAGTAGGGCACAGTCCAACTATATACAATAATTGAATGAGCTCTTCGGGAAAAAAAACAAAAAAAATAACGGAAGTAAGGTAAAAGTAAAAGAAAGGGGGAAAAACGATCTATCCCCCAAGCAAAGCAGACAAAACTTCATCATCATCATCCCCCAGAAGCTCCTTCTCCCACTCCTTATCCGAAACAATCCGATACTCAACAGCTCCCAAGCCACTAACAACTATCCAATCCAACAACTCCGGATCCGCATCCACAAAGATTAAAAACGCATAGGCCTTTCTCTTCTTTCGAGACGAGCTTCCACCCCAAATGGACGATTTCGATTGTTGCTGCTGCTGCTCTGGCAGTTTCCACTTATCGAAATGGGCCAGAACAGTCTTGTTCGAATCGACTAGCTTGAAGCGCTTCTCGAAGAGATCGGATTCTTTCCACGTTAGTGTACCGTATCGAGGGTGGGAGAACTGATGGCCTGAGGCTAGGATGTCCGGACGCTTCATCTTCAATTCGGGAATGTGGTGAATCGACAGGGTGATTTTAGAGGACATTGAGGAGAGGGAGACAGTCCCTATTTTCGTTGTTACTGTTTGGGGTGGTGGTGGTGGTGGTGGCTGATGGTAGGATGGTGGGTTCATTGGGTATTGAGGTGCCATTGTATATTGTTGTGGATGGAAATGAGATGGAGGGGAATAAGGGGGTTGCTGATAGTATGGTCCTGGTGGCCCTGGCGCATAACCATATTGTGGAGGTGGTGCATGTTGAGGATATACAGGCTGCAGGCGAGAGATTGTCAAGTTCGGCTTTGAGCTAGAAGGCGCAGCTTCATATAAAGGGGTTGCAGTGCCGTTTCCATTTTGCAGGGAGACAGTGAAGGGTTTGTTGGATTTGAGACGTTGGAATGAGAGGACTTGACGTGGTTGTTGGTCCATCCTGTCAGGAGGTGTTTTGATGCTTAATGATAAATAAGGGTGGTTTCGATTTCTTTTTTTGGGGGGGCGGCGAAGACTGTCTACAAAATGTCTCACAAGACGAGGGCATGAGCGCGACTTATAAGTCCTTTCTGGCTATATTATCCATACTAATTTATACTATATAATGGCTGCCTGTTGAGGTAGTATTTGCAGAGTGCCCGAATGAAGTGGCTGTATCTTTAGCTTCCATGGACCATGGAAGGATATGATTGGACCAAGTTCCGACGATGGCAGTGAATACGAGGATGACAATCTACGATGAGGCGCAGTCAATCTGTTACTCAGTCGAGGGCAACGTGCCGCTCAGGTATGGCCCTTCTGGAATTCCATTGGCTTTCTCGCGGGATAGTCTTTATTAGTAGACAGCGGTTCATCAGGACTGAATCTACAATGGACCCTTTTTGAAAATAGATGTTCTAGAAGTGGCCAAGCGCTACATAGCCCTATGATTTTAAGCTCATCGGGAGTCGGAAAGATTCTCACCTAAGCCACCAGCCCGATTGCCAAAAGAAGTAAGACTGAGCCCTGTAATCCATGTATTAGTTAAGTACTCTATACTATGATTCCGTATTTTCAAAACGGGGAGCTAGCGGTAAACATTTGATAATGTCAAATTCACTGATACTTTCATGTAAGTTAGGGCAATGGCTTGCCTTTTCGGGAAGCTAAGCTTGTCTCCCGTGCCGAATCCGACTCCGACAAGCTATTCCGGCGCATCTACCCGAGAATGGATCCGGAGCACTCATCCTTCAATTGTAGACAAAGACCATTCGGAATCCAGTGTTTATGTTGCCTGCAATGCAAAAGGAAGAACAAGAAGATACGTGAAGTACTTTCAGTTCCAACATTTACTTGTTTTGGTTGCCAATGATCTGTTACTTACTAAGCCGCATCGGGCAAGTCACTGACCGTTTATCGACGTCAGCACTTATGACGTCGGCGATGACGCTAAAGAAGTTCAAACAACGAAGAACCTCCAAGTATATATAGGGAGGCAAGAATTGCTCTCCAACACATCCGTAACTATCAGTGATATATCTTTCATTACCAAGACCCACCATATACCACAAGTACTCTACTCAACGTTGACTACCTATCAATCAACGCATCGAATCACAATGTCTTTCCTCACGCGTTTCGCTCCTTTGACTGCCCGTATGGGCTCCTTGAACCCCGTTGTTCGATCCACAATCACTCCTTCATTTGCTGTAGGAGGAGCACGATCCATCTCTGCCACGGCAGGAAAGCAAAAGGGCCCCGTCGAAGCAACTAAGGACACTCTGAAGAAAGCCGACGAGGTCCTCTCCGGCGCAGCAGTCAAGGGGATTGAGAAGGGTGGTATGTGTCGAGTGGATTCCTCTGTATCTGATCAGGTGTTTCGGTTCTAACGAATTTATGTTCATGTAGAGCAAGCAGCAGATGCGATCAAAGGCACCGCTGGCAAGAACACTGGTGAACTCAAGGGCGAGGCATCTGAGCTAGCAGGCCAGGGCAAGAGCAAGGCTGAAGAAGCATTGGGCTCTGCGAAGGGCAAGACAGAGGAGACCCTTGGCTCAGCTAAAGGCAAGGCCAAGGAGACCCTAGGTGAAGCCAAGGGCAAGGCCAAGGAGGCTGGCAATGTATGAAGGCCCTCCGCGGAGTATATGAAACGATTAGAACGATTTGTTGCACGCATGTATTAGTCATATCGCATAATACTCTCCTATAATGTACACTATTATTATGTGCATCGGTTTTTGCTGTTGTAGGACTCTATATTGTACAGAGTAGCGCACACAGTAGAGCGTTAAAAGGATACCGACACTGAATAGCTGTGTACCGATTCTCATTCTGTCCGAGCTAGCATGAGAACATAATCTCGAGTGCTCAGTCCAAATTTGAGCACGTCCTTGTCTCTCACTTCAACATATCGTCCGCCCGGAACGGGGTCCCCGTTCACTGTTGAGCCGTTGGCACTTTCAAGGTCGATGAGGTAGGGCTTGACACGTCCAATCCGGTCTCCAAATTCATTTCTCTTGTCCACGTAGCGAAACTGAAGGGCGGCATGTTGCTTGGAGCAACTCGGGTGGTCTAGAGGAAAATCTACCACCATCTTTTCTCTCCCTATAAGCCAACAACTGCGTTCATTCAGTTCTACCACCTCGAGAAGATCATCCCCCTTGAAAACGTAGAGACGCCAAGGTTCTTTTGCTGGGGGTTTGCGTGCTTCAGCAGGTTCATGGTACTTTAGAACCACTGTTCCTCCTCCATTGACATTCACGGTGTTACTCTCAGCAGCTAAGCGCCCCGTGGCGGCAAAATTGGGCTTCTCTTTCTCGGGTGGAGGGGCAGATGAATCGTTCTGGGTTATCTCCGATGTGTATGCGTCATTCTGAGAAGGCAATGGGCCCCTAGAGCGCACAGGGTCGCGTGGTGAGCTGTGCGAGCGCCTAGCTGGAGAGCGAGATCGGGACTTAGTTCGACGTCTTCGAGAAGACCTCTCTTTGTCGTCTTGGTCGCGATGGCGCCGATGCCGACGCTCTTCGGGTGAATGGTATCGGCGTCTTCTCCGGTCGTCGTCTGGGCCCTCTGCCCGTTCTTTGTGCTCCCGACGGCGATGATCATGATCCCTTCTGTGACTACTCCGGCCCGAAGGACTGGGGGATGACCGCCTTAGGGGGTCGTCTCGTCGCTCGTTTCGATGATCGTTACGGCGTCGCGAACTGCGCTCGTGGTCGTCTTTGCCATGACCGCGTCGCCGCTCGCTTCTAGCATTTGGGGAACCTGGTGGTGAACGGTGCCGCGACCTGTCACGGTGATCGTCCCGTGATCCAGGCATGGTTAGGAGTCGTTGGAGATGTTACACTTGGTTGGGAGATTTTGTGATTTTCTGCGAGGAAACAAGCTATGCGCTCGGGGGCACGTGATGACATCGCCGGTGGATCCGCAGGCCAGATGTAAAAGGCAAGTGGAGTTCCCTTTCTCTTTTGTCAGATCATATTAGCTCTCACTTCATGGTTTTCAAAAATTCTGGGAGGAGTATACAACATCTCCTCTTTTGAAACCATGCGGCCATGTTTAAGAAACCCCATATCCTCTGTTGTGGCGGGTTGCAGTTGCTGAATCCGCTATGCCTCTCATCGCCACCTTGTCCGCGTCCATGGCAGTCTTCTCCGTATCGGGGCTATGCCGCTGCTCATGGTTTTCGCGAAGATGACCTCTCCTGGCCATCGACTCCTTCTTTTACTCCTTACGACGTGTTTAAGCAAGACCGAAAAGCCCCGTACTCGAAGAATCGATTCTATGAATTAGTCAAGATCTACCACCCGGATCGACCGTGTAACGACCATCCGTTATGCAGAGATATTTCTCCGGAAATGAGGGTTCAGAGATACCATATTGTAGTAGCGGCTCATGAGATCTTATCTGACCCTTCTAAGCGGGCGGCTTACGATCTGTCCGGTGCTGGATGGGGTGTTCACGCGCAAGGACCAACGCCATCATGGGCTAGACCAGGCTCGAGTGACTGGAGTCCAATATATGCTAATGCAACCTGGGAAGACTGGGAGCGATGGCAAAATCGTTATAAGGGAAAGCAGCAAACTATGGTTGATAATCGTACGTTTACAAAGCTGATCATACTTATGACCTTACTGGGAGGTGCACTCCAAGCTTCCTGGATCAGCCAACTCAGTATCGGACATGAAGATCGACTCCGGCAACTGAACGAGGAGACCATGCGGCTATTAGCGGGACGGCGGGAGGATACTGTTAAGCAAATGGCATCGTGCGAGGCCAAAGTTCAGCATTTCCTTATTCGAAGAGATCCATCAGGCGTTGGGCTAAAGGAGGAAGAACAGCAAGTCTATCAGAAGGCTCTTCATCCTGGAAATCCCGTCTCTTCCGAACAAACGGGCCCAGATAAGACCCAGAACGAGCTGGCTGCGGAAGCGCAGGCTCCTGCTAAAGATTCCTAATGGGTTGTGCCATAATCATTCGCAAAGGTGCATTATGTCTATCATGGCCATACATGCAGTGTCGCATGTGCCATCTACAGTAAATTCTGCTCATCTCAAGAACATAGCTATGCTACTAAGTCTGTATTTAAGGTACATATGTGCCATAATGCTATTAAATATAGCTTCCATTCCATGTTTAACTTAGCCGATGTGGTCTATTCTTTCCTGTTCTCTGGAGCAGTGATGTAATTGGAACAAGAATCATAGGGCCACATAAGATAAAGCATAAATTGGCATAACTCGAATAATCACAATGATCGATCAATCAGATTAAATTACCTTTCGGTTTGACCCTTAATTTTTTCACTAATACCGAGGTTCATCTGGAACAATTCTATATATTGTTTCTCATTCGAAAACGGCCACCAAATTCCCCCACTCCTTTTCTTTTCTCTTTCCTCTTTCTAATTGTAAACAGTGCTTTAGCACTATCGGTCTTTCTCTTTGCTTTGAGCTTGTCTCCTTTCATTCACACCTTGCCCTTGGTGTTGTCAACGAGTGCTCGAACAGCACTATATATCTAGTCGCCACCATGAGTCCTCTTGCTCTTTTGAAGGCGATGGTTGTGAGGATCCCCCTCCTATTGAAAACCTTGTTCCTCCATGGCATTCGTCTTTCTCCCGTGACGGGAAAGCAAGACCTGCGGACGGAATTAACTGTCGCCATCATCCGCTCTTTTATCTCTTTTACGACGCCCGTTGGCAAGCAGCAGAAGGGTAGCATGCGTGACCCAGGTATTAAGGGTCCGATGTGGGTTTCAAAAGTGGAATTGCCCCAGCCGGAAAATGATATACAAGAAGCGGTATTCAAGGCTTTCGAGGATCTGAAGCTGGGCGGCGAAACCTACGATATCCCGGGTGTTGTTCCTGTGGAGGCCGAATGGACTGGTCATCGCAATGGTGTGGATAAGAATGCCCCGCTGCCTGATATCTCAGAAGAAGACAAATACAGGGAGCTTAGAAAAGAGGCACAAGCAGATACGGTCATTTTGTACTTCCATGGCGGCGCCTACTTGTGAGTGGCCTCCTGTTCCCTACCTAAGCCCGCTTGCTAACAAGTTAACTATGACAGCCTAATGGATCCTTGTACCCATCGTGTTCCGGTCGCTCAACTTTCCAAGCAAACCGGTGCTCCCGTTTTGTCAGTGCGATATCGCCTTGCTCCACAACATCCCTTCCCTTCCGCCCTCGTCGATGCTTTGGTCGCATATCTGTCTCTCATTGCCCCGCACCCGGGCTCTTTTCATGAACCTTTGCCTGCAAACAAAATCATCCTCTCGGGCGACTCCGCGGGAGGAAATCTATGCCTGGTGCTATTGCAAACTCTTTTGACGCTGCGTCGCGTCTCTCCGACTATCCGCTTCCACGGGCAGGAAATCCCTATTGAACTACCCGCCGGCCTAGCAATGAGTTCCCCATGGTGCGACATCACACGGTCTATGCCCTCCGTCACTCACAATGCGCTGTATGACTATCTCGCACCACCATCACAAGTCCCCGAAACGCTCTACCAGCCCCCTCAGGTTCCAGTAGACAGCGTTTGGCCTTGCAACCCCCCACGAGTTGATCTTTATTCAAATGCCAGTGCATCAAATCATCCTCTCGTGTCGCCTCTATCTGCTCGCAAGGAACTCTGGAAAGATTCTCCGCCGATCTACATGAACATGGGGGAAGAGGGTCTCTCAGATGAAGGGCTCATAGTTGCTCGAAAAATGCATCAAGTCGGAGTTCCGGTCGTTGTGGAGCAATTTGAGGGCATGCCCCACTGCTTCGGTCTCATAATGGTTAAGGCGCCAGCTGGAAAGCGGTTTTTTGAGGGGATGTCGAAATTTTGCAGTGATGTCGCTGCCGGTCAAGTTAAGCCGTCTGGCAATTTGACTTACATTGGGTATAAATTGCGGTCGACTCGGGAGATTCCCCTGGATAAGGCTGTTTCATTGACTGACGAGGAGGTTGACGAGCGATTGCGCAAGAGTACTCAATGGCGAACGGAGGGTGAGCAAGAGCTGCAGAAGCAGCATCTCGAGAAAGCAAAATTGTAGATTATCTGCTCTCGAATATTTCCTCTTGTGTTACAGAGTTCTATCCTTGCTCATTCATTGTACATATTCCCAATTTGTTTGCGTTCAGTATATGCTTGGCGCCTGGGTGCATTTTTCTTTCATTTGTTGTCCTTGTCTCTGTTAGGCTAGGAAAAACTGATGATGTATATGTGAGATTTACATGGCGTGACGTTCGTGGTGTTTTTTGGCAGGAACGCAGCGATAAGATCAGATAAGATCAAAGCCCTAATAAGATTTACAGAAGATGCCAATGTAATCCCGGCCAAGAAAGTATATTGACAGACTATCCTAGATAAATAAGTTGGTCTGGGCTGTGTCAATTATTGTATCGAAGTAAAATATAAACGGTTTACAATGTACGAACACCCCTGAATCACATCCTTGCTCAGGCCGTTGTTTTGTGTCATTGACTGTCTTATCTGTATTCTTATACACTTTATACTGAGTCACAGTTTCGCTTAACTACTGTCACGGTCCTTTTCGTCGATTATATGTCCCATCGTGAATCAGTAAGATGAGATGTTCGTCCAAATCGACTGCCACTTCCGTCCCACTATCGTGCTGGCCCCAGGCCAAGCTCAGACTTGACCATGCTGAAGCATGATTGATCTAGCAGAGCTGAGTTCCCGCTGTGTTACAAGGATCTGTGGTGACACTCAGTATAAATCATCTCCATTAACCACAACTATGCAACTTACCATCAACATAGTTATACGTCAGCTCGCCATCATCGACATTGTTATTTCCGGGAAAGAAGTATGGCACACTGCCGCACATCTTGCATCTGGACATTCAAAGAATGTTAATTGATCATCCCCAGACATCAAAGGAGATGTCTCTGGCAACATACCCATGCTCAGGGATGTAGTGAGCCAAATTCTTAATCACACCACCGTTGGTTCCCCCGGTCTTCTGCAGGAATGCACAATAGCCACCACCGTTACCAGCCTGATTGCCGACACAGGCAATATGCTCTCCGTTATAATACCTGACCGTGACAGTGAGTGGAGCTGTCATTGTTGAGATGTATGAGGGGCCAGGCTTACCATCTGTTAACATCAATATTTTGGATCACGTCGGTGAGCTTTCGGGCAACATCATCAGGTCCCCATAGTGTGCTGCACTTTGCGGATCCACGGCAGTTGATGCCAAGCTTGGCGTTTGCAGTGAGCGCACTTGCGACTACTAGGAATAGTGTGACCAAGATGTTGAGTTGTGTTGATTGGGGAGGAAATGAAGGACAAGCACAGGTAATTGTTAGAGCTGAGGGGTTTGGAGATTTAGATGACTTGGTACATTAGTCGGCTTTATAGATTTTCGAACAGGCATTCATACTGCCTCTCATCTCCTTGAGGTATTGCTTGGTGAATGTTTTTGCAGCCGCTTGAAAGTCTGCGGATATACCACATTAGGAAAGTGGTGATCCAAAGGAATGTCGGGTGATGGGTTTGAAACATTGCAGGAGATATTCCGGGGCTTCTGCAGGCAGCAATGCAGAATACGAACATGGGGCATCGATAGTCAGTCAAACCTGCAGAAGAGAACTCCATAGGCCTATACCTGAATAAGCTCAAAATAAGCATAACCTAACAAACTATGGTGATCCGCCCCATTATAGCCTGGTGTACTAACCCAAACCAGAAGTTCCGCCGCGCAGGCCTACCAAATGCAGTTACAGTACTATTTCTCCTTCACGGTAGAGCGGTGCAGGATGATCTCGACATTATAGCCGACGAGATCTCAATCAGAGGCACGACCGAAACCACTGTGGATTTCATTATCTTGGAATTGAACCATACCCTATCAGTGACTGTTCTGTCTGTTTCCGAGCCCGTGAGACTTGCCCTGCACTAGTACCATCGACGTGGTCAACCTAGGCGCTTTTCTTATTTGATGGTTTTCTTCCCCGAAGGACTTGTGCTGTGTCTTCGATTCAGCTAGGGAATGCGCCCTTTGACGGCCCAAGGGATTCTGCTATGATAGAATTATAATGCAAATACGACTTTCAATCTCAACTTCCCTTTCTCCGTTTATGCTTTACCCTAGCCCTTTAAGTTTTGCGTTTGCGATTTTTCCTTTCCTCAGTTATTATCGTATTTATTCGAATAGACATAACATAAGTGCCTTTCTTTTCTATAAGTCAAACTCCAATATGTCTCGTTTCTCCAAAGAAGGGCGCTTGCTCCCTCTTCGCCGTCAGACAATATATCAAAGAATAGGGACAGCATCATCTACTCAGGAAAATGTCGACTGTCTTCTGAGCCCTCTTCTACTTGAGCATCAACTCTCACTACGATGATAGGGCAGGCTATTTTTCATTCTTCTTGTTTGATATAGAGGGGTCTGATATACTGAATCTATAAAGCATCTTTACCACAATATCATATCAATAGGCAATCTGGTTCGATATCATTCCCAAATAAGGTGCTTGCTTTAGCTGTAATTTACTGTAGTCTCCAAATTAAATTCTCGGTCTAATAGTCCCTTCCTAAGGTTCCTAACTTCCATCCTAAGGGATACACCAGATGGCAACTTGACTTATACATGTTTATTATCCGCTGTCCCTTCCTCCAAGGTCATGAGAGATCTCCTTTGATAGAAGATGTATACTAGGACCTCCCCTTTTTAGATGCAAGTAGACATAGAACTGATCACAACCCTTCTTTCCCCAAATCTCCTCTTCTCCTCTCACTCTTCTTCATCCCATCGTACAATCACACATTCCTTGAACTATTTTTGATCTCAGACCGGCTCTTGTTATTCCACATTGGTGTATCAATATATATTCCATTCTTAGAAAGTATATACCATAATCATCATCATCACCGATCAAAAAGCCCCTGAAGGTCTCTCTGCATATGTTCACAAGACGCCCTAAATTCAGGGGGATATACCTCAATCTATATAGCAAAAACAAATCAGGTACGGGGCATGATTAAAATTTGTTTTTGAGCATATTGCAAGGATGAACGGTTTCGAAAGGTTCTCTGACCCCAAAGACTTAGCATTTACCGTGCGCGAAGCCGGGAAGCTGATAAAAAAAGCCTTCTGCAGGCTTTGTAATAATTACGCGTATGAGCGAATCAATCAATTCTCCATCATGATGAGATATTGGAGGGAGAGTTTTGATGGTGCAGTTCATCATCAGGGCTATTACTAGCCCTATCAGCCCTCACCCAACGACGACCTAGACATTGACAATCTTACCCTAAATGTCGAGGATTCGAACTGTATCGTCGAACCGGCCGAGAAACTTTTGCTACAATGACATTCATCGGCTCTTCATTCTTCAGCTGGTCTTCGGTAGTCACTATCAGGGTTGCTATAGGGCTGGTGTCATCACCACTTACCTGTAGTGAGGGGTTGTATTTGGAAGGCACTCTTTAGGTATTCAGGATAAGACAGTCTTTCAGAATATGACTTTATATTTGCCATTATTCAAAAGAGCCATCTTGAGTAGAGGGGAAGTTTAGATAAGGATGCCATCAAAGTCGGCCTTCATCTAGTCAGTAGGATGGACGTCTATAGCGGCGAATATAATTTTAAGTGGTCTTGTCTCTTTCGCATGTTTTCTCCACAAGTACAAAGTTTGGAATGCTATTTGGATCTGGCAATTCGCGTCCACACACCCCAATCGATGTACGCGCCGTGCCTGCCATGATAAGGCCAGTAAGAAGAGAAGGCGATAGTGGCAGAGATTGCTGGCGAGCAGACGGCTTATATGAAGTCGAGACCAACAATCTGTGTCATGGTTGCAATCTGAGATAGGGGATTTTCACAATGAGAACTTTTGAGTTCTGGTGTCATTGTCATTGAACTACCAGGAATCGGCTTTTTTACCGCAGAGAGATAACAAACGCAGTGACTTGAAGCACTTCTATGACAAAGAGATTTCCTACACAGACAAAGTTAAAAGTCGTGATTGAAAGTGTTAACAATCTTGTTTTGCTAATTAATGCGTTGCTGGACGTCGTCGATCAGTTCGACAACCTGAAAAACTATGAAGTGTACGTCGATTGGAAGATCTTCATCCCCTACTGGGTTGTAAATTGCATAGTATTTCGGAAGCATTCGATTATGCATATTCCCAGACTAATAAATATACTACACTTCGTAACGTCTGATCTTGATTGTGTCTATATAACACTCTTATAGGACCCCTTCTACCTAATCTGTTTGCTACCTATCTACTTGTATCATAATCTGTTATAGGACTGAGTCTTATATCTACTCTTACCCTTAAGTAGGAATATCTATAATAGAAAAATATCTCAAGATGTAAATAGACTAGGGGTATTGCAGCTTGCAAGGTATAATATAAAAAAGAGCCACTGGAATATTAATTGACTAGTTGGTTGGCCAAGTGCTGCTGTATATTGATAATAGAGAATAACTTGACTAGACAGGTGATTATTCATGCAGTACTCGACTTTAGGAGGTAATTGTAGCTTTAATCTCTGGTATGCTTTGAATATACAGTATCTATGCTTAATGGGAGTGCGTGCGGTCGATGCATCTTTGCGGGCATTAATGTTGACTTACAGGTGATTCCCTCCATCATGTAGCTAGCCACTGCATGGCAGGCGGAACAGATGAAGAATCAGATTCCACCAATTAATTGTCAAATGTCCGAAAGATGCAGTTTTGTTCTTATCAATGGCAGCAACCCCTCCGAGGATCGCTAGATCCTATTTTGGGGTTCGGAACATTGTTGCAATATCGGACATGTCAATCTCGGCCCACCAATGCATAGGAGGAAACGTTCTGAGCTTTTCTTTTATTAATGATAATTATTTTTTCAAGGTCAGCTGAACAGGAACAAAACGGCCTAGACTATCCTTAGGAAGACAGAAAGATGCCGAAAGACTTGGAAGAGAGAGTAAGTAAGGGGTACGGGGGTGAGATCTCCGCCGATTTCCCCGATGTTTGGCTATAGCACGAAAGAAATACGGAGAGAAATGGGTCAAAGTTTTAGCAGCAGATAATAACCCCAGATCAGAGCTACAAACAAGGGTTCATTTTTTCGTAAAGTTGAAAAGGTGAACCGGTTGACGAGGGTGTCCAGATATGATATGATGTTATACAGATCCACCCTTAACAGGGTGAACTGTCGTTCCATGCTCCATATTTGAGAATACTAAGTACGTAGAACTATGGCATGTCATAGACTTAACGGAGAGGGATGGAAAGGCTGTGATGATGTCATGTGATGGCGGGGATTCTCGGGAGGAGTGCAGGGCCTGAGGCCAGCAACTAGCGTCATCGTCGAGGGGAAAAACCCCACCAAGTCATCGTCACGGGAAGAAAAGGGAAGAAGAAGTAACTGGCGCATCTTTACCCTCGGGTTAATTGTAGCCCTCTCGGTTGGCAATAAGGTAATTACTACTTCTTTCCTTGTTTCCTTCTTCTTCTGCTGGTTCTACTTCTTTCTTCTTCTTCTTCTTCTTCTTCTTCTTCTTCTCCTCCCCCCTATACCAAGAACCAGAGAAAGCATCACGCCAGCAACCGGTCAGTGAAATCATACTGATACCATCCGTTCCCCACTCACACATAACCGGTGAGTTCTTTCGAGTGCTGTTGCCCCTCCATTAGTGGCTCAAACTTGCCCCTCCTTCCGTCCTCCCCTTTACCAATGACCAGTTATTAAATCCCCTGCTCCGTATTCGTCGTTCGGTAAAGATTCTTAGTTCAGAAGCTCGTTACTACAGAACTTATTTCTAGCTGTTCATCTCCTTCCGTTACTTTCTCCCTTCTTTCCTCTTTCCTCTTTCCTCCCTAAACTAATTCCATCTATCTTAATTGTGCAGAATAATTGCCATATCTACTTCCAAAACTATCACAATGGGTGCCTTCGAGAAGCTTTCCCGCAAGTCTGGCGTCATCGTCGGTGATGACGTCCTCCATCTCTTCGAGTACGCTCAGGAGAAGGGCTTCGCTATCCCCGCCATTGTAAGTCGTCTTGCTAATTTCTCTCATTCCCTGACGTGGATCATCCATTGACCAATTCTTCTGCATAGAACGTGACCTCCTCTTCCACTGTTGTTTCGGTCCTTGAGGCTGCTCGCGATCAGAACTGTCCCGTCGTCCTTCAGCTCTCTCAGGGTGGTGCTGCCTACTTCGCTGGCAAGGTAAGTCGGAGACGATCTATTATCTCGGTCAAGTTCTCGTGGCAGACCGCTGATCTAGCTTATCTAGGGTGTCAGCAACGACGGCCAAAAGGCCTCCATTGCCGGTGGTATCGCTGCTGCCCACTACATCCGCAGCATTGCTCCCGCCTACGGTATCCCCGTTGTTCTTCACACCGACCACTGCGCCAAGAAGCTCCTCCCTTGGCTCGATGGCCTCCTCGATGAGGATGAGCGCTACTTCAAGCTCCACGGCGAGCCCCTTTTCTCCAGCCACATGATCGATCTCTCTGAGGAGCCCGTCGACTACAACATCCAGACCACTGCCGCCTACCTCAAGCGTGCTGCCCCCATGAAGCAGTGGCTCGAAATGGTGAGTTATCCACCTTGAATCCATTTCAACCTAGCGTCACCACGAACTAATTGAGTTTCCAGGAAATCGGTATCACCGGTGGTGAGGAGGACGGTGTCAACAACGAGGATGTCGACAACAACTCCTTGTACACCCAGCCCGAGGATATCCTGGCCATCCACAACGCCCTCGCCCCCATCAGCCCTTACTTCTCCATTGCCGCTGGTTTCGGTAATGTCCACGGTGTCTACAAGCCCGGCAATGTTAAGCTCCACCCCGAGCTGCTGAAGAAGCACCAGGCTTACGTCAAGGAGCAGACTGGCTCCAAGAAGGACAAGCCCGTCTTCTTCGTCTTCCACGGTGGCTCTGGTTCCTCCAAGGAGGAGTACAAGGAGGCCATCGGCTACGGCGTCGTCAAGGTCAACCTCGACACCGACATGCAGTACGCCTACTTGACCGGTGTCCGTGACTACATCCTGAACAAGAAGGACTACCTTCAGTCCACTGTCGGTAACCCCGACGGTGAGGACAAGCCCAACAAGAAGTACTTCGACCCCCGCGTGTGGGTGCGTGAGGGTGAGAAGACCATGAGCAAGCGTGTCCAGGTTGCTCTGGAGGACTTCAACACTGCTGGCCAGCTGTAAACGTCTCTTGATACGATGTCTCTGCCGATACGATGAATCAGATACCAGTACATAAATTGATCAATCCATGACGGAAAACAAAAAGATAAATATTTTTTTGATTGTAAAAGTGGAAAACGCCTTTATTATTTTTTTTTGGAGGTTGGGGGTGGGGGAGGGTTGATTGGGTATTACATGACTGGGTGGTTGAAGTTGAGCGATTGGTCAATGAGATGTATGTAGTAGTAGTATGAAGATGAATCTATTAATTAATTTGACGTATCAGGAATGCGCTGCTGTGGCTGCGATGCTCCCACTAGTCTAGTGCCACGAGATTCCTTGAAGAGCAAGCAAGTGCATGCACCTACTCAGTATATGGTTGTGCTCTATGGTGCAGTTCCACCGTGGCTTTGTGTGTGGCTTTCGAGATCGTGGCGGTTTTCTGTCCTCAGCCACTAAACTCGATGTGTGTAACCTGTGGATGTCCATTGGGGTTCTGAGTCTCAAGAGAGAACCAGACAAAATCTCGTTGGACAAGTTCCAGATACGTACTTTGTCAGGAAGGGTCCATTAATAATGTATTCCATGGATGGTATTGTCTGGGCCTACCCCATGATTTCTCTTTACTGATTGTTCAAGATGGGGGGATTGCTTGTAAGACCACGAATCTTGATGCCTCACGCCTTTAACATCTGCGGGCCATTGAATCCTCTCCGTCCCGGAGGATTGTAAGAACAGCATCCCCCTATAACTGGTACATACGTATACTAATACAAAAAAGTGACCCTTTCTTGACTAATTAATGTTCAGCCATCTTTAGAGTAGTAGTAGTAACTGCAGGGTCGGGGACTATTCCACCCAAGTCGAGCTAAAGATAAATCTGGTGAGGTATCTTATGGATACTATTGGCAATAGTAATATATTAGCCGTGAGGCCGATGGCCGCATTGTCAGAACTCAGTTCGCCGAGGAATCCCACTTGGGAGAATTGTGCCTTTTTGGCAGTTAATTTCCTGTACCTTGTATACACTTTTGTCATGGTTGGCGTAAGTCAACAACCGTTAACACATCAGCTATTATGATCCATGGATCATCGAAATTTCCACGTACTGAGGCAAACGTTTGTAGTGCTAATACTGCGAGTGTCCAATCAATAGACTCGGAAAATACTCCACCCGTGTCTCAGAAAATCTCGACAATGTTCCAGACTTAACTGCGAAGAGTGACGCTGATTGGAGCGCCAAAATAGCAGTCGGGAACGAGTTGGGCTCCCACCAATTAGAAGCAGATAGTGGGTCGACATTTTCTTTTTTCTGGTTTTGTTGATGTGAGTGTTTTTTAGTATTTGGTATTTTTCTCCATTCTTGAATGGGGACTTCTCTGAAGTTAGTCCGTTGGGCGCAACTTTCAATTGAATCGGCTCTCGCGATGCTGGGATAAGTCGTATTAATAGCATCACGCTGTTGGATCGCGTGAGACATCCACGACAGGGTCCTTTTCGACGTCACTGATTCCCATCTCTCCTCCAGGTGATCGTCCGCCGAGGATTCAACAAGACTCCACCGAGAGGAGGTAACTGTCAAATGATATTGAATTGTAAGTCTGTCCGAGGAGTTTGTCAGGCTGAACCCTACGAAGAGCTAAGTTTGATATGTTCCAGACCCGCCTCCACTCGCGCTCCATTCCATACCCACTTTTCTTTCTCTGTTCGATGATCTCCTTCTGTTGTCGCTTTATCTGTCGCATCCATCTTGCATGACTGCTTTTCTTCCATTTTCTCCGTTCCCCCTCCATTTACATGTTGTGTTTATAGTGAGACACTTATTTTTTTATTTTTATTTTTATTTTTTTCGTCCGTCGTCTCGGTCTCTCCTCTCCTTAATCCTCCTTATCCGTCGCCTCCCATCCATGTCGCCTTGACTGACAGGGCATCATGGATCCTAGCGCAATCTGGCGGCGTGATGATACGTCTGTGGACCAGTTTCTGAAGCTCATCCAGGATCCTTTCAAGTCGGCTGTATGTGTTGTCCGTGCTTTTCCCAGCTATAACCCACATCCTTTATGTCTATACATGTCTTTGCTTAGTGCCCTGGAGTTAACATTGTCAGTTTCAAATCAACGCCGTTTGGGCTTCGTTGGCCACTTCCGCCGCTTCCTCCGTCCTCCTCGCCTTACTCTTTTCTTTATTTCGACCTCGACATACGGTTGTTTACGCCCCGAAGGTTAAACATGCAGATCGCAAGCATAGCCCTCCCCCGGTGGGAAAAGGCTTCTTTGCCTGGGTCAAACCAGTTTTGCGCACTAGAGAGCCAGAGCTCGTCGACTGCATCGGTCTAGATGCCACCGTATTCCTGCGTTTCACTAAGATGTGCCGGAATATTTTCATTTTCCTGAGCATCATCGGCTGCGGTGTTATGATACCTCTTAATCTCACTCAGAGCAACAAAGACTCCAAGGCGACTTTGTCTGCTTTTGTGACGATGACGCCACTCTATGTCTCCACTCAAGCTATTTGGGGTCAGGTCATTTGTGCTTGGGCTTTCGACATCATTGTTGCCTTTTTCCTCTGGAGGAATTACAAGGGCGTCTTCGCTTTGCGGAGAAAGTATTTTCAGAGTTCCGACTATCAGCGCAGTCTCCATGCCCGGACTTTAATGGTATGTTCCCATAATCATATCTACTGGGGAGGAGAGCAATGATGCAAAACTCCACTTATTCGTACGGAAATACTGATTGTGATGGCTAGGTCACTGATATTCCCTCAGCAGCACGATCGGACGAAGGTGTCATGCGCCTAGTCGACGAGGTCAACCCCACTGCTGCCCTCCCCCGAGCCGCCATTGGCCGCAACGTGAAGGGACTTCCCAACCTTATCAAGGAACACGAGGAAGCAGTGCGACAACTAGAGTCGGTATTGGCAAAATATCTCAAGAATCCCGATCGACTACCCCCAAACCGGCCTACTATACGTCCGCCACGCAAAGAAAAGGGCGAGAGTGTGCGCGGCAAGGTAGACGCCATTGATTACCTGACCGATCGGATTCAGCTGCTGGAAGAGGAGATTCGGCATGTTCGGGGCTCTATTGACAAGAGAAACGCTATGCCGTTTGGGTTTGTCAGCTGGGAGAAAATCGAACACGCTCATGCCGTGGCTTACACTGCGCGGAACAAAAAGCCTCAAGGAACGACGATTAATCTAGCTCCGCGGCCGAATGACCTCATTTGGGAGAATCTTCCTCTGTCAAAGCAAGCACGGAGATGGAAACGATTTGTCAACTTAATCTGGGTCTCGATCTTGACAGTGTTGTGGATTGCCCCTAACGCCATGATTGCCATCTTCCTGTCCAATCTGAACAACCTGGGTTTAGTCTGGCCGGCTTTCCAGACGTCACTAAACGGCAGCCCACGCGTTTGGGCTGCTGTCCAGGGTATCGCATCTCCCGCCATTACGTCTCTGGTTTACATTATCTTACCAGTCATCTTCCGCCGACTGGCGATTAAGGCCGGTGATGTGACGAAGAGTTCACGAGAGAGGCACGTCCTCCACCATCTTTATTCCTTTTTCATCTTCAACAACCTCGTCGTCTTCTCGCTCTTTTCAGCCGCCTGGACATTCGTTGCAGCCGTCGTCGACAAAAAGAACAATGAGAATGCCTGGCAAGCGCTGATAGATGGGGGCTTTTACTCCAAGGCTGTGAGCGCACTGTGCAACGTGTCTACCTATTGGGTGACTTATCTGCTGCAGAGGAATCTAGGAGCGGCGATCGACCTGGTTCAGCTAGTTCCTTTGGTTTGGGTGTGGTTCTCCAAGACCTTTTTGGCGCCAACACCGAGACAAGCTATCGAGTGGACGGCTCCACCTTCATTCGAATATGCAAGCTACTACAACTATTTCTTGTTTTACGCCACTGTGGCTTTGTGCTTTGCAACTTTGCAGCCTGTCGTTCTTCCGGTCACAGCTCTCTATTTTGGGTTGGACGCGATGATGAAGAAATACTTGCTGCTGTATGTGCTTGTGACTAAGAATGAATCTGGGGGACAGTTCTGGCGGGTTGTGTTCAACCGTATGATCTTTGCAGCTATCCTTTCCAACGCAGTGATTGCGCTAGTGGCTACGGCTAAAGGCACCTGGACCATGGTTTTCTGCGTGGTTCCATTGCCGTTCTTGCTACTCGGCTTCAAGCTTTACTGCGTGAAGAAATTCGATCTGGACATCAAATATTACAACCGCGCAAACTTGAGCGATGCCGAAGCATTTGAAGCCGGGAAGTCCAGCAAGAAGGCGTCGGATCGACTTAATTCCAAGTTCGGCCATCCCGCGCTCTACAAACCGCTGATCACGCCGATGGTACACGCCAAGGCCGCAGATGCGTTGAAGCGTATCTATCGGGGTCGCCTCGCCTCGTCGGTGGTGGAGGGCGAGTACACAGACATTGCGATGGATCCTATGTTGGCCTCCCATCCGGGCAAGTCGATGATGGACACATCTGGATCCGCTCCATTCGAAGTGGTTCCAGAGAATCACCTGGACTTTTCCTATTTCAAGGACCGGCCGGACTTCCGGGACGAGTTTGGGGGCGGTATATATGGCCGGCCGGACGATCTGATGACCGAACGCTCGCACACACCACGGCCCGGGCTTGGCGAGTGGTCGCCGACATCATCGCGAGCACCTTCCCCATCACCGTCACTTCCATCCATATCTGGGTTACGGCAGTATGAGGGCTATGATACGAATGCCAACGATCTCGTCCATCCTGCATTCCGCGCTCCACTACCTCGAGGTGACAGCGGGCCGGTGGGCAACGGACTCTACCAACACGATGACGAGAGCGAAGCACGGCTACTCAGTCAGGCGCAGGGGCCGGCGATAACAGATTCCGTGCCCCCATTCAATCGGTGGAGGCCAGGAGGATATGGGCCTGTGGAACAGGATGAACCCACTAATACCTCATATGAATATTACCGCAACCCACGACAACTGTGATTAACGACCTTACCCGATTATACCATAGATTGAAATTTTCTTTTTTTTTTTCTTTTTTTTTTTCTTTTTTTCTTTGTTCATAGAGCTTTTGAATTTTTTGCACAGTTTTGACATGACCGGATGGAGTCAATGGAAGTAACGGTGCATACATGTGCATATGATTGGGATATCTGCTGTATTATATGGGCGGAATTGATTGTAAATAGGGCCAAAGCGATGGTGTGTTTATACCAAAAATAAATGAATAAATAAATAAAGCGTTGTGACAATCTGACTGAGTTGAGAATTCCATGAATTTGTTATGATGAATGAGCACTTGAATTGAAAAATAATAATGGTTGGAAGGGTATATCAATTACCCGATTTGGCGGATTTATGCCAACTTCGGCTCTCGGATGCCTTGTTCGTTCCCTCCCCTGACAGACAGCTTCATGTGTTTATCTTCTCAGGCTCCACCCCCTTAACCGCAAGTTGTCTGCGATGAGGCTATCGGCTCTTCCTAACTTCCCTGTCACAGGCCAATTCCCTTCGGCAAACACCTGTTTACCGCCCTATCACGTCGCATCACACCACCTTCCGTTACCGCGTCCTCCGCAAACAACCGAAGGAAGAGGTGCCTAAATACAAGCTCTTGACGACGACGACACCGCTCTTACCAGGAAGCCTATGATTTCCCTGATTTATACTTGATGCTCATGGTCTCTGCTGGGTGACAGCCATTCCTGACAGCTGTTCGGCCTGCCAATAACATTGTCGGCGAGTGGCTCTACCTCCAACAGCTGTTATCCACCAGATAAATCACCGAACAATCCAAGTAACGAACCGAAGTACATTATACCACAAGTACAAGATGGCATGGTACTCAATTTTACCACCGAATCTCGTCTACGTCGAGACCTGGATCGCACGAGCCTTTGTACGTATCTCGCACTGAGCTGTTCGTACTGTACCGAGGTTCCTCAGGATGTGCGCACTGACACCCTTCTTACCGTAGCTCTTCCTCGGCCTCATCACCATTGCTCCCTGGGCCACGCTTATCATATTCGATGTCGTCCTCTATATATGGCGGATGTTAACGTATGCGCTGCCCGTGATCGGCGGTCGGGCGAGGGGGAAGCAGCGGCCTCGAGCGCCGAGCCTCAACGAAAGACCAAACGGCCAGCGGAGGGCGTTCGTCTTAACAAGCTATGAGGATACTGCTGGTGCGGAGAGGGAGGAGGTCAATGGGGTGAAACGGAGGTATCCGAAGGATGTGTCTGAGTGAACCATGCCCCCCTCTTGTCTGAATGGTATCCGAGATAGGAATGCCTAGTCAGTAGTGGTGTGCATGTCTAGTGTACGACTCGGCTGGTATTTTGGCATGCATGCCCGACTTTCCTCTCGCATCTTCTTCCTCGTTCTGGGCATGCAACACGGCCAATTTATTCTTGGTGTTGTGTTTACGGCTTATCTGGCGGGCCTTGAGTTATCTCGTTTATGTGATACCCCCCTTGTATGTATACCATACCACTTCTATAATGTCACGAACTCTTGTATTCATAGGGCTAATTATGAAAAGGTGATATATATGCTCGGTGCTCTGAGCAATAGGCGTTGAGCGGCAACGTCGACCAATCGCATGAACCCCAAGATATCTGATATCAACCTAAACTTGCATTAAGCTTAGAAATGATATACGAGTAGTTCGGTACCTCCTCATCGATGACTCCTTCAACTTTCAAGTGAAGTGAACTCTCGCCGTATAGAAAAAATCCAGAAGAAGTGACGATGGGGTCCCTTGTGTTCGACTCATTTATCACCTACATCGACCACAATACACTGACAATCCTCGCTATCTTCCTCGTCGTCTGCATTAGCTTCTGGAAACGTGTATGTATCTATGTCCTACCCATATCTATAGGAATCTAAATAAACAAATAAACAACTTACTAACCAACAATCCCAGAAACAAACCGACCTAACACCAACGTCCAAATCCCAAGATGGCGTTCAAAAGGGCTACCCACCCATTGAACCCCTCCCAGACTTCGATTGGGAAACCACCGAGCCATTACAATTTCGCCCATTTAAACCAAAGTACCACTTAACAATGGGTACGTCCTACCAACACAAAGGCGACAAACCTCAATACTGACTCCACCAAGCACTATCAAACATGGACCCCTCAAGCCTAATCCAGATGGACAAAACCTACAAGGAAAGACTAACCATCCGCTCCGCGCTCCTTCAAAAACACCCCGATGTAGTCATCGGCGTCAACGAGCCAAACGATCCCCGGATCTACGCCGCAATCCGAGAGCTATACACCTTCGTCGTCGGCACATATCTACCAGCCCGGTATCCCCGCATGTTTCGATTGATTCCCGATCCCACCAACAGAAACCAGACAATGCTCGAAAACCTGGTCACAGGGACAACAGTGCCCCTGGACATCCCCTCATCCCGAACAGGACGAAAAGAACTCGAAATCCTAGGAACAACAGTCGACGAAGAGTTCCTCATTCTCCTCCCAGAACCAGCAACATCTGCCGCCAACTCGGGGGAAAACGAAAAATATGTCCTTCAAGCTTACACGGCGCACTTCCCGGCCGGCTTCGACACACGCCAGAAGCTCGGTCTCCGGCTCGCGGATATCCACACCCCCGTTCCGGGGTATAAGGAGAAGCTCGAGCGGAGTATGGACCGGTTCTTTGCGCGGGTCGAGGTAGGTCAGTTTGTGCAGCGGGTGAATTGGAGTGTTACTACTGATTCGGAGTTGTTTGCTGCGTTTGGGGGCGTGCATGGGGATAAAGGGAGTACTGAGAAGGCTTTTGGAGCTGGGGAGTTGGATCTGGATTCTACGCGGTTGAGGTGTGAGCGGCAGACGTTGCATCGCTTGCCGGGGTGTAAAGGGTTGGTTTTTGCGTTTCATACGTATACGTATCCTATTCGGGAGGTTAAGGAGGAAGGGCTGGGGGAGGAGTTGGCGGCTGCTATTGATGGATTGAGGGAGGGAAATGTACCGGGCATGCATTGGTATAAACGTGGTCCGGTTTGGGGGGAGGCTGTGAAGGAATTTTTACGCTCTTAATGTTCTTTTGGTATTTTTGTTTTGTTTGCTTCGCTTTCATGCGTTCTATTATGGTTCCTTTTCTTTTTATATGGGGTGTAGATCAGGAAAAATCCTTTCCAATAAACATGTTTACTGCAACCTTTCCACAGCCTTGACCAGGTCGGCGGACACGCCATGGGCAGTCACATCACCACCGGCACCGGCACCCTGCACAATCAGAGGGCTGGTGTAACGCTTGGTGTAGAAACTGATGATGTTATCACTGCCCTTGAGGCCAGCAATGGCACTATCCTGGTCGAAGTACTGCAGACCAACACGGACCTCCTTCTTACCGACATCGATGCTGCCAACATAGCGCACGACCTTACCCTGCTTCTCAGCACCCTCCTTGATGGCCGCCATCTGGCCATCGAACTCGGGCAAGCGAGCCATGAACTGCGCGGTACCCTCCGCAGTCGAAGGCAAAGACTCCAACTCCTTAGGAATGAGCGATTCAATCGGGAATGAGTCTGGCGCTTGCACCTCTAGACCCGCAATACGCGCCAGGATCGTCAGCTTCCGGGCAACATCCATACCGTTCAGATCATCGCGAGGATCAGGCTCGGTGTAGCCCAGCTCCTTCGCCTTCGCAACAACCTCACTCCACTTCGCTCCGGACAGCCCGGACACGGGCGCAAAAGTGTTGAACAGGAAAGATAGAGTGCCCGAGAACACACCCTCGATGCGGGTGACCTCGTCGCCGGTAGCGACCAGATCGCGGAGGGTCGAGATCACGGGCAGACCTGCGCCTACTGTACTCTCATGGTACACGAGGGCCTTTCCCTCTGCGGCGGAGGCGAAGATGTCCTTCCACAGGGACAGGTCGGAGGAGAAACCCTTCTTGTTGGGGGTGACGATGGAGATGCCCTTGCGGAGGAAGATGGGGTAGGAGCTGGCGAGGGCTGGGTCGCTGGTGTTGTCGACGAGGATGGAACGGCCTGGGGCGGAGGAGAGGTAGGAGGCGATCTCGTCGACGGAGAGAGCGCCGGATTTCATGAGGGAGGGCGTCTCAACGGCGGTTTTCCACTCGGCCGCGGGGATGGCGGGGGAGTAGGCCGGTGTCGGAGACTGGAGGGTTTGGCTTGAGCGGGCGAGGAGAATGAGCTTGGGGGCGTTGGGGAGACGGGCGAGTTGGGACAGGAAGGCTGTGCCTACACCTCCGACGCCTGGGAATCGGTTAGTATTGAAATAATTGATTGGGTGTTTTGGTGTTTGGGCATAGGGCTTTGTGAAGCTGTTTGGTTTGGACATGTTTTTATTTGGGGGGGGGAAGGCACGTACCAATAACACCGAGATAGACGGGGCTCGACATGGTAATGGAAATAGAAATAGGAGTAAGAGTCTCTCAGCAAGAAAAGAATAAATCACTTGTAGAGGAGAAAAGAAAGAAGGAATTGAGGGGAATGGAGATAATTAGAACATGACTCCTCGTCCGCGGGGCCAAATCTATGAGGGCCTTAGTCATCCCCGCCTATTCCCATTTTAGTCTATTACGCCTTATCGATTACGGCCGCATGCAGATTAAATCCAAATTCGGGTTTACCTTCACATACCGTTCTCCGTACTTCCGGCATAACACCGACCACCCTATACAAAACACCCACAATGTCAAAACAAAGCTCGTTATACGGCATTTCCCGCTCCCAAAAACCTTCCCAATCCCAATCTCAATCTAACGCTCCCTCCTCTTCCACCCTCGCCTTCACATCGGCCCTTTCTTCCCTCATTAACAAAGACAGCTCGACTTCCACCCACGGCCGACCCAGACCCTCCAAAACCCCTAAATCAGACATCTTCTCACGGCCCAATAAAGGCGCCCAGAAACGCGCCGCCGCCGACCTTCTCCCCGACCATGGCACCCAACAAACGCACCAGCGGTCGTCAGATATCGGCTCCGTAGATGCCGCCACACTTCACCGCTCCAAGCGACGAATGGAGGAGAAAGTGCGGATGTACGAAGATCTCAAGAAAGGGCTGTACCTAGCAGGCGACAGCGACTCGGAAGAAGAAGCCACGGGCGACGAGTATCTAGCTCGATTGCGACGGAGGGAGAAGGAGGGATTAGTAGATTTTGATCGGAAATGGGCTGATGCAGAGGAAAAAGGAGGCTCAGAGAGTGAGGTTGAGGACGGGGATGATGACGATGATGGGAATGCGTCGATTGTCTCTTACGAAGATGAACTTGGTCGGACACGGCGCGGGACGAGAGCGGAGGCGGCCCGTGCGGCGATGGCGAAGAAGGAGGAGAATGAACGGGGGCAGCGGTGGCGTCCTTCTCGGCCGGATAATTTGATATATGGGGCTACGGTGCAGTCTGAGGCATTTGATCCTGATGCTGGGTTGGCGGCGCAGATGTCGTATCTTGCTAAGCGGAGAGATCGCTCGCCTACTCCGCCGGAAGAGATGCATTATGATGCGGATGCGGAGGTTCGGAATCGGGGGACTGGGTTTTATGCTTTCTCTAAGGATGAGAACGTGCGCAGGCAGCAGATGGAAGAGCTTATGAATGCGCGCGATGAGACTCGGCGGGAACGGGACGCTCGGCGGGAGAGAAGAGCTGAGCGAGAGCGGGTTAAGGATGAGCGGAGGAAGAAAATTGGAGAGCTACGATCAAAGAGACAAGCGGAGATGTTTCTTGCTAAGTTGGGAGACGTTGGTGTTTGAGGGTTGTTTATGTATATCATTTAATGCCTTACTGTTCCTAAGATACCCATTGGTTCTCTAGATATCAAATTATTGATCGTTTTTTATTAATTCTGTAGTGAGTAATGATAGCTGAGGGGTGTTTACTACTTAGAAATCCAATATAAAACCTAGACAAACGATGTCCTGCAACCAGCCAGCGGAATTCAGATTCTAGCCACACCATCAAGGAATGGTTGTTGATATAGGTTCAAAAAAAAAAAAAAGCAATACCTCCCAATTTCTCGTTAGCACATAACATCGTCAGTAACTCATAAATCGTGATTGTTCGAAGATTATAAATATTATAGCAACAGTGTTGTGGGCGTTGAGCGTCAGTGAGATTCTTTATGTCCCCTGCTTTTGTTTGTTTATCATTCCCATGTTTTTATAGCTGTTTAGTGCTCTGTTGATTTATCATACGGAAAAGTGAAAGGAGAGAAAAATCAAGGGAAATGTTAACGGCCTGTGAGCTCGGCAATCGTCTCCATGAAGCCCTGGGCATCTGAGAGACATAGATCAGCATATTGGATTCAAGCTGGAAGGTGAGACAAGTTGGTTTGGGAGGGAGGACACGAGAAACTACTAACCAGAGCGACTTGAGAACTTCAATATGTGCTCTCCACGGGCTGTACGTGGTGGGTCGTAGTGCTCGAAGGTGAATATCGTTTGGTGAAGTTCACGTAATAGAACGATTTTTGAATCAGCCTGACGAATCCATCCTCGAGTGCCAATATGGTTTGTTATAAATGCAGTCCAGACTGGGGCCCTATACCAATGAACAATCAGCGGCATGCTTTCTTACCCCCATATCTCAAGGCAACCCACCGTTTCATTTCCCCTTTGTGCACTGATGCCTGGAGCCTTACGGCTCCAGATGTGCGATCCCGGTATATACGTAGGGCATGAAGAAAATTGTCGTCGACGATCGGTCTAGAACGCCTGAGTAAACAGAAACACTTTTGAATTTTTTTTAGCTTTTGACTATCAGGAATGTCCTTACCCTCCAAAGAGCTCCTCTTCATCGTCCAGCTCATAGTCACGAATGTGATCCACCGGCCGACCACAGTCCTGAGAGCGAAGAGCTAAGAATGTGCAGAAAAATAGCACCATATCTATTGATTTCATCAGCACGGTATCGAGAGATTAGAGCTGGGTTTCTGCACGCACGCTCAATTGTACTGAACTTAAGATTCGCCCATAGGACAAGCTCATATCCTCCACGGCGCCGCCGGCACAGCTGCAGGCAAGAGCCTACACGAACAACCTCTAGCAAATTCAGAGGGAGGCAGGAGTGGTCACTAGATCGAGAGGATCGACGAGTTTTGCATACAATGCGCGCTCGGTGATCATCTTCTCGTACATACAAAAACACGCGTAAATCCGAATCGCCGTGGAACGCTCTGTGGCACGTTAGCGGAATACAGGAGGTCAGGTGCCCAACACATACAACTGGGAAAGCTCTTCAAACCCCTCGTCCTGAAGCCATCGTTTTACACCAGGTGTTATGTCACCAAGGCACTTAGAACTAAGAAAGTATCAACCCATTGATCCTCGACAACGCTCTAAACATGGCCCTTTACCTTTCTCCAACATACGGTATCGGAGTCGATGAAGGCGTTTCTCTGAAAACCCTCCTGGCCCAGTGGTCACTGACAACGTTAGAACCCAAGGAGTGACTCGTGGCTGAACTGGTGAAAGGTGAGCCAGGTGCATCGGGGGCCAAGGGAGGGGTGTCCGAAAAAGTCCCGGATACAGGAGAAAGAGGCGACTGCGGGGAAGGTCTAGGTCTTTCGTAGGACCTTCGATTGCGAGGCCGGCGGTCGCTGACAGGACTGGCGGATTCTGCGCTATTAGTACTGGGGGAGGACGGTGTGCTTAGAGACATAGAGCCTAGTTTATGTGCAAACCGATTGTTTTGCTGGACTAGCAACTCTTTGAGGTTGTTGCGAAAGCTTGCCATGAGGGGAGTATAAGAGAATTTACTACCATGAGCATGAGTACTATTCAAAAAAGAGCACCGCCGACGAAGGGCTGAAAGGGAGCGACATACTCCTTCATAGAATCCTCCAGTTCATTCAGAAGCGATTTGTACTTGGCTAAACGCGTGGCGAGAGAGTCCCTCGACTCTTCCCGGAAGAATTGACATAGTTCTATCCATGTTCGCTTATAGACATCTCGAGTAGAACCTCTGCGGACCTCGAGATCACCGAAGAAGTCGACGATGTCCTCAAGTGTAAACTTCAAGCTGGTGCGGACCAGTTCCAGATCAGGAAGTGCGGCGGGCAGTTTCTGCCGACATTGACGATCGTTTGTCACATCATTCAACTTCTTCAGATGTGAGCTGATCGCGAAAAGATCAGCAATGAGGCTAGTGATTTCCGTTTCATGCTCGGGGAGATGATTGCGAAATGCACGGAAGCCAGCAGCCACGTCCTCTGCGTTATCGGCGGAAGTACGCAGGGCCATAATGGACGGTTACCTCGGTCATGCACATACATAAATTTATGAAACCCTTGCGTTGTACACAACAAACAGTTAATGAAGGGAAGGAAGGGTGGGGTTGTGAGTACTAAAGGATAGTCGGTGAGATATATAAGAGAGAAACGACCCGGGTTCCAAAGGATATAAAGATAACCCTGGCAGAGTCTTTTAATTTGGGGGGAAGTAATGGGAGGAAGAGAGTTAAAGCTAAATGGTAAATGGACCTGTACGTAAAGGGGAATTCGGAACAGATTGAGCAGTGGAGGGGTGGCCCAACGACAACTCAGTCGTAGAATAACGCAATGAGGGATTCCGCAGAGAGTGTTGTGCGATCAGCCTGCATCGTATCGATTGAAGAACAGCCAGTAAGTTAGTACTTCGCTGGATTGACCGTCGAATGATAGGAATGGAACGGAAGAAATTCCAGGACAAGGAGACAATCGGAATTTGCACAGCAAAGAAAAATAAAAATCTACCAAAAATCAAATAGAATAAAATAAAAAAAGTAGAGGAGAAGGGAAATAGGGTACTAGAACAATAATCTGTCCAGAGAAGAATGCGGGTCAGGAATGCCATCCAGTGGGGCAGAGATCAAATCAGATAGTCAATAATGGAGTGTATTAGAGCCATCCATGACCCTCTTTTGAGGCTCTCATGTTGACCATGGCTTAAATCGCATATGGTAACTGTCTCCAAGTGTCTAACTGACTTGGGACCATTGACGTGTCCATGGCGGAGAAGGGAAAAAAGCCAATAAACGAGGAGCGGAGCTGCATTGGCGCCATTGACCGGTGATGGATAGTGGACGGTGTAACCCCCCACAGTCAGAGAGACTTCTCTCGTGGAATCGTGGTGGATTCTATCTCTCTTTGGTAGGCATTGAACAATGGCACGAAGACAGACGACGTTGGAGCGCGGTAGACAACCAGGAGTCTGTTTGCTTGACATGCAGCAGGCAAAGCGAAATGGAGTAGACGGTATGTGAAATAATTTACTACCTAACGCAGTGACTAAATGCTAACACTAACTAACTAGTTAGTCTTCGATGTTGCTGACCAATAGGTCACGAGACACACAGGCTGTCATTGCCCCGGAAAACCACTTCGATCGAGATAAAGTTCGTGCTCTTCATCGGGATAATGATCCTTGACTATAATGCACCTGCCAGTATACCGCTGGCAGGGAATGAACCCTGTATATACGACAGTCTCGGCTCTTCCATATCATTACCATGTTACCTCTTACAAACCACGTATGGAGTGCTATTTTCCGAGACGGCCGAAGAGCCATCCTTCACATATTTAGTTGATGGCCCACTCCATTGTCATTATTGTTATCGATATGCACGCATACCATATCCATAGATCCATAGTAAACCAGCCCCGTACTTATATAGAAAATGTCCGACTGGATGATCTCTTGACCCTTAACGGAACAACGAAATATGATTCCACTGCGACTTGGAAGAGGGTGTGATATCTGATACCAGAAATGATTCTCGCGGAAGCTCATTGTGGATAGGAAAACCAACGATTGAACATTTAATGCAAGGCCAACACAAAAGGTTCTTGTATTGCCGTATGGGTTCAGGGAACCAAAAGCATCGGCCCGTGGTTATCTCGAAACCTTGTCGCGTGAACTTGCGCTTCTCGACTCTGCCGTGTTCCGGAGACATCAACCTTGCCCTACGAGGTTACGCCATCGCCTCTACAAAAGCCAGCACAACATTTGAAAGACATCCACAACCTCAAATTGTACTGCTGGCCTTCATAGTGGTGTGCCGATACGGAAAACCACTAAAGCAATAGGTACGTTCCTCGTACTTTATGATTCTTATGTTAGTATATGCAAATCATAATTGAACCTCGATCAGCCCATTGCAGGCTGTTCGACAACTCCTTTTGGGTATACATACAGCTCCAGGGTAAAGTAGATGACTTCTGTCGCTCCCGGACGGCCAGTATAGCAAACTCGTTGAATCGATACGATTTCTGCCTAACGGGGTTTGCGATTCCCTCAGGCAGGCTCAACGACAAACCATTCGGAGAATAGCATCACGGTGGGTTATACCGGAACAAGCATGGCTTTGTTCGAAACAGTTGGGTGCCCTAGCGTATGTATGTACTTGGCCATGCTGGCAGCTTTTGTTTGGTTGGCTTGTCCAACACAAGCACAGTTGCATAACCCTCATACTGTAGCGTAAGTGAGAGCTGTGTTGTGTCAAGAGATGATGAGTAGATAAACCGACTAAGCCAAGAGGAGGTTCGAAGCTCCAGGGCCTACAATCTCCCTGTATACGGTAGAGAGTCTAGATACGGAGTGGGTAGTTGAAAATAGGAGACAATTCATGATTTTGAGAAGCCTCAGGCACTAAGGCCACTATCGGAGATATCGGGTGTTCGGAACACGACGCGTCCTACACGACACGTAAACAACCCCCGCGTCATCATTGGAGCTTGACTGCCCATGGCAACAACTCGACTTCAAGATAAAAACTTTTCAAGATTTTATCTTACCCTTAACACATACGCCATGCCAACTAAATGTCAATGGTGGCAAGTATAGATGGCCACAAAGGCGATCAACGGATAAAAGGTAGGATGCGGTGAGTTAGGCTAGTATACAGCAGATTTTGCTTGCCTCAATAGCTTCATTTCATATTTCACCATAGATACTCAAAACAAGGTTCGCCCGCCGATTTGAGTTCAGCGCCGGGCTCCCTCGATTCAAGTGAAATGCGTCCAAATCCGCCAGTCCGTACAGTAAACATGTCCCATTGAAGATCCTTCATGAACAAACAAGGAGAAACCACCGTCATCCCATACCAGAAACCATTGAGTAAAGGAAATAAGAAGCCAGAAATACAAGTCAGGCAATTAGCGACAATAAGCAACACGAAACGCCAATCGGTCAAGATACACAAGACCTGCGAGGAGAAGAAACATTTTAAGAAGATTCCTCATCCTCCTCGGCGGCAGCCTAAATTTTGCAGTCCGTTAGTATAGTTTACGTACGCGAAGCAATTGAGTTTACATACGTTGTAGCTCGCCTTCTCCTCTTCATAACGCTTCTTGTCGGTGGCAGCCTTCTCCTCATAAGGACGACGGTCGGTGTCGCTCAAAGCCTTCCACCTCTCGCCGAGCATCTTGCCAACTTGACCTGAGAGGGAGTCAGCGGACACAATTCTAGATGCACACGTCGGGTGTGCGTATCTTACCGAAAGAGATGCCAGGGTTCTCCTCGCGGACCTTCTCACGGTTGTCGTTGGCGAAGAACATGTACGCAGAGAGACCACGCTTAGGTGCGTTGGGGTCTGCAACCCAGATCAGTCAGTGCGCTTCAAAACAGACGAATGGGAAACATACCCTTCTTCTTGCGCTCAACGCGGGCAGGCTTGGCCTTACGTGTGCTCTTCTCCTTAGGCATCTTGTAGGATATGTGGTCTGACAAACAATGTCTCGTTAGAAACTCTAAGGCCAAGAGGCTGTGCTAATGCACAAGATGGCTCGGGTAGGTGAAGGATGAGTGCAGATGACGACAAGTAGCTATCAAAGAGCGACGGAGAAAGGAGAAACAAAAAGGATCAAGTTGGAAGGAGTGATGCGATATTGCGCGCGGTGGGAAAACTATGGTGCAGCCAGAGCGAGATGTGCGCGCCCAAAGAAGTCCGATCGCGGGCGCAAATTGAGGCAAGACACGAAAGGGAAAAAGCGCGCAAGTGACCTACCCGAGAATTGACTTCAAAAGAAAATCAAATTCAATGTTTTGAAGTCGGCAGTTTTGGCCTGTTGGGGAGTAAAGTCAGTTTTTATGGACATGAACTATATAGTTGCCGTCGCAGATGCGCGACAGCGACCTCGCGAAGCTATAACGATAAATCAAGGGAAAAGGCTTTCGAACAAGACTTTCGAAGTGGAAACAAGCAGGTTTGAGAGAAAAAAGTAATTGTGTTGGTTGTGTGAAATCAAAATGAGAAGCGCGACTATTTACTAGGGAACTCACCGATGCGGATATGTAGTATTTTTTTGTATGGGGAAGAGAGAATTGTATGGGAAGCGTAGTGAGAGAGAGTAAGTAGGTAGAGTGAGTGAGAGAGAGGGAGAGGGGAGAGTAGTAGTAGTAGGAGAGAGAGAAAGAGGGAGACGGGAAGGCGGGCCACTACCTACTTACTCACTCGCACTTGCGAAGGGGGGAAGTGGGCAGCACAGCAAGGGAAAGCGTAAAGTCGGCTGGCTGTGTTCGGGAATGAAGGGTATTGTACCATACGCGTCACGTATGGTCATCTTCGTCACTTCCTTACAACCCATCGTCACTTGCGTCTTGGTTGACCACCTGCAATTTACTAAGTAGACTGATCATATGGTTGCAGAAGTTCCCTTTCAGCAGATTTGGAGCCGTCTCTATGGCCTATATGGTCTTCTCAACCACATCCTGTCAAAGCCGGCACTGAACTGGCGCTGAAAAAATTGCTTGGGCAAAAACTCCACCACCCACCGGCGTATTGTATTATACAAGACAGTCACAATACCTTCATGAGCGCCGCCACTATCATTAGTATCAGGTTACCTATGTACTTACCACCATGTGGATAAATTACCTCAGGTTAAATACATACAGAGCGTTCCCATTGATTGACGGAAATATGGGTAGTGGTGGTAGTAGTAGTAGTAGTACTACCGTACAGTAAGTCAGTCGTACGTAGCAGTAGTAGGAAGTACCCATAGGCCAGAACTACTGTTTGCATCCAAGGTACGATGTATGTAGTAGTGTACTCCATACACCCATACTATCTCCCTTCCTATTCTACTTACATCTTCACTATGGATTCATTTTGTATAAAATTAGCTAAATGAGTGAACGTATTCCTTTTAACAGCCATGATTAGTGTAATTTCTGCTATCATTTTGCTGTTTGCGGCAGCAAGCCATGATTGCTTCACTAGAAACAGTTCTGCTGTATGTACATTTGTATGTAGTTGGTCTAGCTATCCTTCAATTACCTCGGCGTTTGCGCACCGCACGGCTGTCTACTTCTGTCGTTTTTATCTTTCTCTCTGTTTCTTTCCCTTTTCATCATTTTTGCTTAGCGCTGTTATATTCCTTTACTGAAGCGAATCCGATGATCATCCTATATTATTTCTTGTTTCCGGCTCAGCGCTTGTGCCAGTTATATGTGCTGCTGCGTCCGGGTCAATTTAGCATGGACATACCTGTCCATCAGCACCGTCAATTTAATATGCAATCTAGCTCCCACTGGTTTCTCATAATAAGGATTGATAGGTTTATACTTTCCAGCGCCCCTTGCACATGTAACAATGTGCTTGATTGAATTGATGTGTATGGACTACTAGAAACTACTAGTCTACAATGCCTTACACACTCTTTTCAACGCTAAGTAACGCTCTTCTCCTGGCATAAACCATGTCTACCAATAAAAAAGGGGACGATCAAAGGGATAGTTAGGTACGTAGCTCAGTGATAATTTTTCTCACGCAAAGCCACATATGCATATCGTGCCAATGGGACCTCTAACCACACCAACGCCCGGTATGAGATAGCTTGCAGCGATCTCAGACAAATGCCGAATGTACTAGGTCATCATGCCACCTTCTTTGCCCCCTCTCTCGGTTTACATTGTATGTAGTGAGCCTTGCCGTATCACCTCTTTACACCTAGAGCAACGGTTCCAAGGACCGATTCGTGGGAGGTTTTATTCCCTATGGGGTTGCAATCCTTCGTACCACTGAGTACAAACGGCCGTGTCCATGTCCTATAATGGCGTTTGCAACACGGACGGCAATTGTTTAACAATTGATCATATACTGGACTCGCTCTTGCAGATAGTGTAAATTGTTAAATCAAATCAACTAGTACGGTAAACAGACTTAGATCGATAGACTATTGTAATTAACTAGGGTACTGTAAGCTTTGCATAGATCACAAAGTACCGCTACTAAATGCCACTGCATTCCACTCCAAACAACACTCTCTGGCTTACCGGCAAAATACTGGATCTGTATTATTGGGGTAGCGAGCGACCCTGGTATTGTAAGTAAGGCTCCGTACCTCCCCCATTAATAATAATGAGGGGGTCCTCGAATCTGGTTCCATGTGGAAACACCGGATCCTCTTTGGTCTGATTACTCCCTCCCATGCTTCGTGATACGCGCTTTTGATATGCTCTTACATATTATGGGGCTTTTCTTTGCCATATGTTATTTTTATTTTTCGCTTTAAAAAAAATAATTCTGAGTTGTGGAGTGGCTTCTGATTGTATGTGTATTTTAGCCTTGCTAGGTGGGTACCTAGTTGGTTCTTCTCGTTGTAATTTATTTTTCATTAAATAGCATCACCATCCATTTGCAAAATTATCCAGAGCATGACGAACGCGTTTTTGCCGTCATCGGCTCCGCCATGATGTCACGTGGGTCAAGCCTGTTGCAGTCATCCGTCTGTCTCTATACACAAAAGATAAACAAATAACAGAAAAATAGAAACAAAAATAAAATATGGGTCACAGCTCCTTCAATACTTATAGATATTGAAACCTAAAAAATTCTAGAAGGATATTTATTACATTGTCTATCGTAGCTGGTAGTCAAAAGGGTATATCAATCAACGCCCCCAAAGTAATCACGATATGATCAAAAGGCAAAAAATCATCGCCACCAAGCCATTAATCATCAGATTCATCCAAAACAAGAGCCGCAAGCTCTTCGTCGTCAGCCCAATCTACACCACTGCCAACGACAATGGCGCTAGTAATGCTTTTCATGGTTTCCCATTTTGCTTTGCTTTTTTGGTGATTAGCTTTCACTTGCTCCAGTCGCGTCTTGATATCCGTATCATCAAGCTCTTCTTTCCATGATTCGTCATTCTTCGTGAGATCCAGTAGCTCGCGGACGAGCACCTTGTTTCTCTGGTGCAACTGCAGATTCTCAACTTCTAGATTAGACAACTTCTTGAGGGTCGAGTTAAGCGCAGAACTAAGATTTTCATGTGCTAGCGAGAGCACGTCACGTCGATTGATAAGACGAAGAAGGGTTCTATATGTTGTTAGAAGTGCGACATCCCCTCGAAACCTGGAATTTCCACATAGCTTCAATAGCCAAGAATAACAAAGATACTGAAAACTTACTGTTCAGGTGGATATGTAGCTTTCAGGTGAACAGCTCTGAGGGTAGGATCTGTCATAAGAACGGCCCCAACTGCCTTCCGCCTGACTGTGTAAGTGGCTCTGGCTTCGAGTAGCTCACGTTCCGCTACAGCCAGCTGCTCTTCGGCATCGTCCCCAGAGAGCAATTCGGAATCTAGCAGACATTATTAGCATTGGCTTTCCAAAATGACCCATGGAGTGAAATCACGATAAACCCCACTGAGCATGGATATTTGGTTTCACCTTGTTCGAGTAGTGCCTTTTCTAATTTCTGTTCCTGAATCTGATGATATAGTTGCAGGATCAACGCTTCTTTATCGGAAAAAGATACAGTGTCTCTAGGGTCGTCCTCCGCGAGATCTGCTAAAGAATCCTCCCCCGGGTCCAGGTGAGGTAGGGAATGGGGTTTCGCAGGTGCCATTGAACGAGACCTCATGGGCGGCCGAAAATAGCATCGCGTGATAAGATTGAAAGCTTCTTTGTAGAAAGCCCGTAGGGCCGGTCGGGCGGTGGAGAATCTCGGGCTTGTTTTGATGGTCCCGGAGGTGTGTCAAGTCACCCGAAACGGCTTAGGTCCGGGGAGCTCTCCAGGCCTGGATGCCTTGCGTTTATGTGAGTTAACTCCCATATTTCCCCTCCCATGTTCCTTCACATTACAAGTGACTCGAGAGCCGCTTTGTTCGGCCGGTGAGGAGGGGATGTCTCTACACATCTATATTGCTCACTCCGGTGAGCATTTACTTGCCGACCCGGTATCGTTCGCATCGTATGTTCAGGTTCCTTTCTAGTCTATTGTGCCCTCACCTCCCCTCTTATGTGCCCGGACCATCCCTTGTACACCCCGTTCCCTCATTCCCATTTGGTCTTGGTATAGAATGCTAACCCACGCCACCATTCCTGGTCATCAGTCCCGATGCGCTTCGCTCATGGATTTCCCGAAATACCTCAATTCCATCGCAAAGGCAGATCTTAATGACCGCTCGTGGCAAGAACGTCAAGATACAGACACTAGCTACTGAGGTATGACGCCCCTAGCTACCGTGTTTCTTGGACGTCCGAAACTCACTATCTACCTTAGAATGAAATCTTCGTGTATGACCGCAGATATGTTAGTGAACCGAACGATCAGGACCTCCCGGTGCTTCCCTCCCCACAACCGCTTGACCTCAAAAGCCCTCCCGATACCCTCGCGGACCAGAATGATTTACAAGCATGGCGAATTCTCTACATGGCCAGACGAACATGGGCTGTAACCTTAACGGAGCGTTGCGAATCTATAGATAAGAATATACAGGAGCACAATGAACGAACCGGCATCATCAACCGTGCTGTCAGTGTAGCGCTTGAGAATCTAAAGACCCATGTGGGTACCTTGGAACACCGTTTCACAGAAGCCCAGGTATGGGCAAATGATCTCTTGAAGGAGCAACAAGCAGCGCTTGACGGATGGAAGCGAACCCTTACGACTTTGGAGAACATTCCAGCTCGAAAGGACTTCTCATTCCTAGGACGGCCATCAACTCCGAAAAAGGGCAAGGATCAATCAACAGGGACGCTACGTGACTACTTGGATGCGGAAGAAGTGCACAGAGCTGGGTCGGAAGCAGTGACTGTATCCTCGCTCTTTGCTCGTCAGGTCGAAGACGTGGAGAAAGCTGTGGGCGGGATTGCTACAGACACTCAGCACCTAGTGGATGCTGCGTTTCCTTCGAGTATAGATGGTGTCGAAGGCCTATTACAGGAAGTAGAAACGATATCTAGGAAGATACAATCGGACTATGAACATGTCCTGGCTTTACCCAATAACCAGAAAACGCTGGCCAACATTTCTAGACTCGCCCTCAGTCATACCAAGGACCTCTTACCATCGTTATTGGATGTTAGCGCAGAGATTCAGGCCAACTCAGAGGAAGCCGTCAGCCGATATAATGCCGCAGTAAAAATTGCCTTTAATCACCTGCGACAAATATCATCAATCGAGTCACGCCTCGCTGACGTGCAATCTCAATTGAACAATCTCAATTTCCAAAGTGATTCATTTGACGTCCTCTACACCGTTTTCCACATGCCCTTGGTTTATGGATCCGTGTTAATTGAGTCGGTTCGGCGCCGCGAGTTCAGTGACAAGATGAAAAGCGATTCATTGACATTGGCGGAAGAGATGTCTGTATTTCAGGACGAAGAGCAACGTCGAAGGAAAAAGTGGCTGAAGAACATGGGCGAATTCATTTCTATTTCCGATCCTACTACTCCGGGAATCGAGGTCAACCTACGAGGCCAGGAGCACGAATGGCCCCTAGTCAGTAGGAAGGAGATCGAGTCGTACATTGAAGAACTGAAGACCAAATCTGGCATGGCCGGTCCGGCCCAGGAACTGACACAACTCTATAAAGAGCTAGATGCTCCTACTCGCCTACAACGGCGTAGAGCAAAGGCCTTCAAACAAGGCAGTATCTTTGACCTAAGCCGAAGTTCCCTGCTACTTCGCAGCGATGACATGGTTCGAAGCCTGAGGGATGAGAAGTCCAGATTAGAAGAAAAGGTTAAAGGCTCTGAAAGCCGTATTAGGAAGCTCGAAGACCTGTTGCATCGCCAAAGTCATATGGGGAGGCCAGCTAGTGGGAATTTTTCAATTGACTTTCCTAGCTCTCCAGCATCACCTCACCCTGATACGCTCTCGAGAAGGTCATCTGTTTCATCAAGACGGATGTCATCGAACCAATCTTCAGAGGAGAAGGCACTTGTCCAGCGTATTGTCCACCTCGAAGCTGAGCTAGCAGCAGAGCGGGAAACAGTTCATAAGCTTCAGAAGGAAGCACATGCAGAACGCCAATCTAACACTGACAAGATACAGGAAGCGCAATCCACGAAGAAGGATTTAATTGGTAACCTCGAAGCCCGGCAGCGTGAGTTTGACGATGAACGAAGGTTTCTCGAAGGTGAAATGAAAAAGTGCAAGATACGAGCCGAAGAGCTGGAAGAGGATCTAGATAGGATAATCGAGAGCCGGGAGCATGAGAAACAGGACGCCGACGAACGAATTCACCAGCTTGAGCTGGAGCTTCAGGATGTCCATGCTCTTGCAGAAGGAGAAGTTAAGAAGGCGACTGACTTGACTACATACATGCAATCCCTGAAGGAAGCGGAAGAGGGTCTCCATGCTCGCATCAAAGTGCTTGAGAAGCAAGAGTCAGAAAGGAAACAGAAAGACACAGAGAATAGCCATGCCTTGCAAGCTGCTTTCCTGAATCTATCACCTGGCGGCTCAGTTCCAGCAGATATTCCTAGCATCATCAAGGCTATTGAAGTACTTTCCGAAGGTTTATCGATTCACACTAAGAACGCTGAAGAAAGCGCCGCTAAGGCTACTGCTGAAAGCAAGGAGCTTGAAGAGCGTCTGAATCAGATGGGATCGGAAGCTGAAGAGTTAAGAAAGACGTTGGAATTGCGTACATCAGCGCTCTCTCGAGTCAAAGAGGACCTTGCGCAAGAGAAATCAAAGCTAAAAACTGTTACGTCCGAATTGGACGATGAGCGCTCAAAGCTCATTTCTCTACAGTCTAAGTTGGCCTCGGGTGAGACAGGCTCCGACGCACTTCGGGAGCGTATCATAGAAGAGGAATGCAAACTGGCGGACCTCTCTCAGAGATTGGCCGAGGTAGAATCTCAGGCTCAACAGGCCAATGATGAGGTTCTTGTTTGGAAGAAGAGAGTGGAAGCCATGTCTGAGACGGAGCAGCACGCTGCTGGTAGAGCTGAGACTTGTGGGGCGAGATCTCAAGAGCTTTCAAAGCAGCTATTCGGGCAAGTAGAAAAGCTGGGACACATGTTGGGGCAACTGGGCTTTACAGTTGTTCGGCAGGATGGAGATATCGTTGTCCAAAGGTCTTCCAAAGTCAATGCACTTTCGAGTACTGCGGACTCTCTCAGTCAATCCGGCGTGGTATCTGTGAGACCAGACCCAAGCCTTCTTGACTGGATGCACGCCAATAGTGCCGAAGAGGAGACTGATAGATTCATGGCTTTCATGGAATCTCTTTATCAGTTTGATGTTGATATATTTGGTGATACGATTGTCAAGCGCGTCAAAGACATTGAGATACTCGCTCGCAAATGGCAGAAGGAAGCAAGAGGATACCGTGATAAATATCATCGGACTCAAAGTGAAGTTCACGACAAGATTGCCTATCGGTCCTTCAAGGAAGGGGATCTTGCGTTATTTCTACCGACACGAAACCAAGCCATCCGGTCATGGGCTGCTTTCAACGTCGGAGCACCACATTATTTCTTGCGCGAGCAAGATACCCATAAACTCAATACTCGAGACTGGCTGCTCGCTCGCATCACGAAGATCGAAGAACGCGTCGTGGATCTCTCTAGATCATTGAACGGGGCCAATCCTGATCGTCGGTCAATCGGAGAGGTTAGCGATACTACCTCTTTTGACGATGAGAATCCATTCGAACTGTCTGACGGCCTCCGCTGGTACCTCCTCGATGCCGTGGAGGAGAAGCCCGGCGCTCCAGCAACCCCAGGCCTAGGCAAGAGTACCGTTGCGCCAGCGCACATAGACGCACGAGGCAGCATTCGATTGAAACGCACGTCAGCCGGCGGCAATGTTGCACGAACTCTAAGCAAGAGCCTGGACACTCGAAGCCGACGTAACAGTTCGAATTCTAAGAAAGCCCCAGCCACGCCATCACAACTGGGCAACGATTCTACAGCGGACCTTACTCGACAAGCTGAGACCGAATCCACAACCGCAACTGCAGGCTCGCAACGGCGGGAGGCAGCCCTTACTTCTGACGAGGTTCGCCGCGACCAGCTCCAAGGCCCGTGAGATCCACGGGCCGTTTTTTCTTTTCTGCGCTTGCGCCTCCTGAAAGGAGCTGACGATGCGTCACAGGGCTTGGAACGAACACATACTGCACTTACATCAGGGCAGGTAGATGGTACAAAATCCTCTTTATCTTCGCGGTTTGATGACTCCAACACCGTACCGTCGTCCCCGTCAACACCGAGCCGGGGGCAAGCCGCTCGATACCGACCGTGGGAGAAGCTTTGGGCTGTGGACTATCGTTTAGAGAGTGGGAATTGATAACCGCATAGAATAGCAGTGTGAGAGGCTTTAGGAACCACATTCGAACCACATCACTGGTGCGGACGCTTTGGAGTTATACGTCACGAAATTGAATGAATGATACCCGTCGATTTGGAGTTCATATCTTTTGTTCTTAGCAGCTTTAGCCTAGAAATTCAAATTCTAGCCAGTTGAGAATACAACGGCATTCACTTGGGACTACACAGAGAATTATGATATTATAATAAAAACCTACTGGAATAGACGCCGGGTGCGATTTATAAGACGCCAGATTAGTCTACAAAAATTACAAGAACACGAACAATTGAAGTAAGAAATACAGAAATGGATAGATATCAATCAAGTTGATCAACAAATCCCTCCAACCCACCAACCTCCTCCCAAAAGCGTGCAAAATCAACGCCCTGATCTTCAAAAAGTTTCTTTGCCTGCACCATGGCAGATTGCTGTCTCTCCGGAGTGAACCCGCCAGGCTGAGTGCTCTCATACTGGATCAATTCCACCCACCTGAAGAAAAGATCTTCTTTGCCCATGGCCGACAATTTCTCTTTAAATGCCAGAATCTGGTCCCGCTGGGTCGACCGCTCCCTTCCTTCAGGGGTGTCTTCATCTTCAACATGCCAAATCAGCCAGCCATCGGCATCTGTGTTGACAAGGACCGCAGTCCGGAACTCGTCCAACGGCATTCCGTCGTCTTTCTTCGAGTTGTCAAGCAGTCCGTGTGCCCGGATCATGGCGTCATAGTCCAGATTCCAGTCTGCGTCTACGAGCAGGTACCCCGTCTTGTTTAGACGGTCTGGCGTCACTGCCGCGACGATCTTGTCCCTCATTGCTTCGTCCTCCCGGATCCATCGACTGCGCTCTAGTCCTTGGCTCAGGCTGGGCTGGCTTCGGCGGACTATGATCTCGCGATCACGGAAGCCGATCTTGGAACGCCATTTGACGGGTCCTTTGACGAAAGTGATGGGCCATGACAGGAAAACTGTCACTAGAACGTAGTCGATCATGATGTTGCCAGTGCGACGCAGGATTAGGGTTGCCATTGCTCCCCACGACAATGTCGACGTGTCCACTGCCAAAGAGCTAGTGAGTCCGACCAATGGTGCTAGCATTGGAGGGTAAATGTTGCGGACCGCATAGGCTCGGAACACTAAGAGGGCTGCAATCACAACGTTGAGCAGTGCGGGTGTGAGGAAGGACTGTTTCTTGAGTTCTTTCGGGGAGGTGTCGATATGGACGAGGTACACTTCGTTCGGGGCGAGCGGTTCGAGGAACGGATGAAGAGAAGCGGGCGCTTTGGTAAATGGAGGAAGAGGGCCCGATTGCGAGCTGGGAGTCGAGGCGCCAGAAGATGATGATGCGGAGGGTGTGGTTGAGGCCTTTGCCTTTCCAGCTCGTCTTGCGGACTTGGCCATATCGGATGATGGGATGGTATTCTTTTAGTCTGTTTCACACATGTACAGGAAGATTTCTGAAGCGAGTGTCCTAAAGAAGCATTCTTTTAGCTCCGAGAAACTTCCGTTCCGTGTTTTATGTCGTGTCGATCTTCAGATCAATGAGCCATGCGGGGGAATTGATCAATACATCTGATCGTGTCACATGTCGGTCAGTAAAGCTGTTGTTCATCGCACTTGCGAGCAGATGACCATGGATATCGAGATATGATTCGTACCTTGTAGATTGGCGCAATTAATCAGCCAGCTTTAAAGGTCAACTATAAGCTCGGGAGTAGTAGTTGAGAAAGAAAGTTGACTTCTTTTTGTCTCTCATGGTTGCCATGAATCCCTCCGCGCCGCTAACCCGATTTGGATTCCAGAGATACCCGCGCGTTGCTCTGTATTCACTGCAGCACCTGTCAAACACTCAAGGCCGCATTCTTCTCTTTGTTGGTATAAACTAGTGAATGGCGGATTAATAAAATTTCTCGAGGGGCTTCCCACCTGTCATCATGTCTACCCCCGAACACAGGAGCGCGCGACCCGGCCTGTCGCGTCGCAACTACGAGCAACAGCAACGCTCTCCTTTCCATCGAGCATATCTCGAATCACACTCCCCTGACCGTTTTGACGTGTCGCAAGCAGCTAATCCTGCGGGCCAGTTTCGACCTCGGCGTCGAAGAAACCTCAGTCAATCAGGAACCCTGCGAGGGGCGTTCGAAACCCTTTCGCGGTATCCAACAATGTCAGGAAACAACTCAACGGACCCTTACGCATTGGGGACCCCCAACCGGAGGAAACAGGGCTTCAACCATATATCCCCGGAATCCAACCCTCCAAACGAGTTAGCGGAAACATACAGGCAGATTGACAATGCCGGGAGCCTGGTCGATCAGGATAATGAAGACTTCCGTTTCCCGATGAACCGGCTCCGCGACAATCAAAGTATGCATTCTTCATCTGGATCGAGGACTAGGGGAAATAGTCTGTTCAGCTCTGCAGATGCGGACTTTCTAAACGAGGTCACCGACGAATCCCTCCGCCGAACATTGACCGACCACATCAAGGACGAGCAGCGTTTAAAACGAGCTACCGCGAACCGCTCGCCTGTGTTGAGCAAAGCTGGAACGACAACTGCTTTGACATCGGAGAATCTACAAAGGCGCGATGAGGAGGACCAGGATGTATTCGGGGAAGAGGAGGAAGACCACCTCAGGCCATCGTTGAATGTCCCCTTGAATTGGGGCAGCCGGGGGACACACCGTCGAGATTGGCTCAGGAATATCACCCGACGCACCGAATCCGAGTCCGGACGGGCTGAAGAAGAGCGCAAAGAAGCTTCTCCGCCCAAATCCAAGCCCGACACGCGTTCGCGTACTGGCTTGGAAGATCACAGTGGTGCGAACCGAATTGCTTTGGGAGAGCCTTCATTCAGCAGATATAACAGGAGTCCTTCACCAGGTGTGCATAAAAAGCTTTCCCCAGAACGGAATACTGCGAACCTGGGAGAGGGAAGTCAAATTCCCAACACGCCAATTATGGTATACAAGAATTCTACATTTAGCAAACGAAGTCCTACGAAGAGAGACTCTCGTGATCTACTTCGCAAACTCTCAAGAACCGAGAGCCCGCCTCAAGCGCAAGCCGAATTGAAGACGCCCGGAAATCCAAAAATCCCTGAGAGACGGATCTATGACAAAACACCGGTAGTGACCGGCGCCTGGATAGATACGCCACTGACTGAGCGGATGACTGAGCTTCCCAAACCTCGTTTGAACAATTCAGCATCTGGGACTAAAGGTCCTGGTATATCTTCTGAGCCAGTTATACCACCCATCACCGAAGAGGCCGACAGCTCTGGGCCGCACCAAGAGAAAACGACCGCAATAGAAAGGGAGAAGGAGAAGGAAAGGGAGAAGGAGAAGGAAAGGGAGAGGGAGAAGGAAAGGGGGGGAAAGGAAAGGGAAGAGGAAAGGGCGTCGGAGGAGAAACAAATGGAAAAGAGCCAGAAGGAAGATGAGGAGAAGGGGAAGAAGGCAGTGACCCAAACAGAGAAAGCGAAGGACAAGAAAAAGCCACCGCTTATCAAACCTGATCTACCAAAGAGTGCATTGGAGACAGTGATGCAAGATTTCAAGGCCGACAAGGATTCTTTGGACGTTGGCGATGACACGCTAGAATCACTTCAAGAGATCCTAAACGAGAAGCCGAGTGATCTGAAAACTGAAGCAGAAGACGATGCTACATACGAGAAGTCCTTGATGCAAAAGTTTGAGCGCCAAAGCAAAGATGGCGTCAACCATAGCAGCATGGATGAAACCTTGAAGTCTCTGGCCGAAAACATGGACGACGTGAAGAAAGGGATCTGTGGCCTGGAAAAGCAAGTCGCACGGGATGCCGCCGCTCTTGCTTCAATCCCAACGACTTCGAAAGGACAACCATTGTCGAACCATACATGTGACAACTGCGACGCTTGCAGAACTCACCATCAGGGATCAACCCATGCTATTTATCTCCCGCGTTTATGGAAACGTGATGCTATCTCGCGACGTGTCCGCCCCACTCCCCTAGGTTGGTGCAGCGCACTCTTACTCCTGTGGTACCTCTCGGAGTCGACAATGTGCGACTACTACTGCCATCCCTTTGTCGCCGAAGTTTGCCAGGGCAACTGCCTGCTTCCTGATGCGCCACGTTTTCCGTTCGTTATCCCGACGATGCTCTGGCGTTGGCTGCACCTATCAGCTCTCTGGACTCCGCTCTGGGCTGTGACAGTGGCCTTTTTCAGGCTTATTACACAGCTTCTAGGTATCTCGGATGGCTATATAGACGACGCACCTCCTCGCGCACTCAACCTTTCAGGCGAAATTCGTATACGCGGGACGCGCGTGGCTGGTTTCCCTGCGTTTGCGACATCTAAGTATGACTTTAGTGTGCCTCAGAAGCAAAGGGAGATACAAAATCAAGAACAAACTCCAGTCGCTGTCTCAGAGCTGAATCTGGGAGAGGAAGCACCACAGGGAGGAAAGGGTGATTGGGAAGACGACTCCATAGATGATGACGAATTAATCTAGCGATGATATCCTGGTGTTTTGGGTTTGTGAACGGTTTGAATTATCTTTTGTTTTCTCTCTTGTACTTAAGGACATTCGTCTTTGGGCAGATGCAGCATCTGAAAGTTCTTGAACAATGACCCAGTTTTCAGGCTTCATAGAAGGCTGTACTGTACATGCGTAGCAGGACACCCCATTAGATTGAGATCCACCTTTTGCCCTACTGGAGGCCCCTGTTCCTTATGGGTTCCTCTTATTCGCACGATTCCGGCGTGGCGAGTGATGTTTTGAGCATGATGCGCATCGCTTGCCGTTGACGACTTCATTGATATGGATGAGGCACTGCCGCCGAGATCACAGCTATCATAATGATACCAAAAGAATCTGTCATACGCGCAAATTTCGCTCCTGACAGCAATTATCCTCCCATGGATTAAGTACCGAAAGCGCTGACGTTGGTCTGTAGCAATATCTGGAAGTCGGTGTTCATCGCCCTCCCCTTTTTGCCCGGGGAGGAAACGCGAAGAGGCTAAGCTCATTGCTACAGTAAGCAGGAGTAATACCAAACATCCCTCGACATTATAAACCAATTGATGAGATTCAAGAAATCGGAGAAGATGAATCTGGTAATTCGTCGACGTTGGCTATCTTGTCTTGACGCCCAGCTAACTTCCATTATGTACTATGCCTTTATCCACTAGTCTAGCCTCTATGGTTTCTAGATATATGCATTGAGGACAGGTAGCCCTAATTGATCCATCGGATGGTCATGTTTTCATAGTGAAACACTATGGAAGAGTAGCGAATATAAAGTAGTGATATTTCAGGTGATTCCGAGCACAGTGGTGTTTAGCTAGCTTGCTTCTGTTTAATTGCCCACTCCATTATGAGCATCATCATCAATGATAAAGAGGGGTAAGGGTAACTCATCTTTTCTATCCTGCTTCGAAGTATATCAACGGGGGTGAAGGTCGAGAATAAGTACTACTGGATAGGTATTAGTATCCGTAAGGCAAATATTGACGCCTAGAAAGGAAAAAGAGAGAAAAGTAGAACAATGACTGTGTAAGACGAAACCTCGGCCAGCCTCTGTTGGATGGCAAAGAACACGATAACCTAGTTGTGCGACCATCTGACTATAAAACTATTCAAAGAGTACCCAATTGGATTTGAATTTCGCATCTATCGAGTTGTATATATGTCTAAGTTACAGTCCTGCACACCCAAATATACATATACGCCCAGTGATCAGCTCAGACTACCCAGGCTGGGCTCAGATCCAGCGAGCAAAGCGCAGAGAGGTCTGAACCATTTATTTTTTTTTTTTTTAAAAAAAAAAAAAAAGGACAGTAGCCATACGGCAATTATGGTGCTTGGAAACCATTGCTTGGTTTTTCCATCTCGTAAAACAAGAGGTAGACCTCTTTCTGCATACCTAGGACGTCTGATGTCTTACATTCCTTGACCTTCTCATCGGAGATACGCCACCAGCGATCATTTGCCTTCCGACGGCGGCGAAGTCGGGAGGCAGGGTTCAGGGAAGCCTCGACGGAAGTCCCTGGGGTTGTGCGATCGCTCATGAATGACGGCCTTGAGCTGGACTTGCTCCAGCGTCCACCCTCGGTGGCAGGACTCTGCGGGTCCGATGTTGGCGACAAGTTTTGTTTCGATTTGGTACGGCTACTTTGGAAGGAAACGCGAGAGCTTGACGACGTGCTTGGTCGAGGAGCCGGCGACGCCGGGGGGTTCAATTGAGATGCAGCTGTAGAAGGCTTCTTCGTCGAAGGGGATTGCGAAGGAGCCGGAGAGGAAAGAGACGAGGGAGATAGCGACGATGAGGAGGTCGAGATGCTAAGGGCCGGAGGGTCCGCATCCGAAGAGCGAGCTGCAATGAGAGGGCTCGGCATTTGCGATGGGTTCTCACTAGTAACTCGGCTTTGTGCATACGAGCTGAAGACATCTGGCGTTGAGAAAGGGGCGTAGAGATGGTTTCGTCGGAATGATTCATAATGCCCACTGTTGTGGCTACCCTTGTGACAGACGATCGCAAGCAGCTTGAACCATTTCTGGTTTAGAATTCCTCCTAACGGAAGTCGTTCAGGGAATGCTACCTTGGCCGCGTTTTTGGTAGAACTGCTGCGGTCAAAGATGGACCGCGAGAGATGGATCGCAATAACTTTCGGGAAGACGGTGATACGCATATGCCGCGCAATCTTCCGCTTGGGGGCATCCTCTGCAGGCGGCAGCGTAACATCTTCCAATGGGCCCTCTGGATCTGTCGACAGAGCGTTTTGTATCTTTTGCATCTCCGCCTCAAGAAGCTGCCGATCTTTTGCCCCGCGCGTGTGACGCAGGTCTTGTATTTTCATATCCAGTGCATGCTGCAGTCGGCATTTGTCACATCGAAAGTCTTCAATATGCTCGGTCTTGAGAAGACCGTCGAAACATGCATTAAGAGTGGTGGAACTTTTCTGCGGCACTTGGAGCGTCAAGTTGACAAATGATGTCTGGTTTGGTTTATATTTATAGTGGCAGAACTGGCATTCGATTTGAGACTCTAGCTTTCCCTCGAACGGAAATCCGTACTCATTGTCGATCTCCTTGAGTTTGGTATCGATAATTGCCGGCAGGCCGTTGTCGGATCCATCGTCAATGCGTACCTCAATCTCTGAGCTCTCTGCAGATCCGGCATCTTCGGTTGGATGTGAGGTGCCCGACCCTGCGGGCACTTCAATGGGGCCTTGCAGTCTCTGGCGTGCTTTGACACCGGCATGATACTCATCGCAGAGCCGTTCGGCAACGATTTGCAGGAATTCCTGCGCATCCTGCTGATTACGGCTGATTCGCGTCCGATAGGCGAATTCGAGAGCCTGGATGAATGGTCGAGCCGTAATTGTCTTCTTGTAAATCGGGCGCTCATTCAACCGATCTAGCATCTCTTTCAAAGCCCGGGTTATAGTGGCCTGCTGCAGCTCCCGGATCTTTTCCGGGTTCTCGCCACGGGGGAGCCCGTTCGCATCCGGTAAAGTGTTATAGATATCCGGGCCATCCAGTTCACGTCGATGAAGTTCTCGAATCAGGTAAACACGTAGGTCGCCCAGGCCTGCAAGTGCCTGCAGGACCGAGTTGATGAAGCAGTCATTGGCGGGGTTTGTTAGCCCAACAATACTCTTCTTGCGATTACTGTCACTCAACTCATCTCCGTCGATTGTGTAGTTAGGCCCAAAGACGTAGAACAAAGCAACCGCGGCGAGGGATGCGCCGGCCGCATATGCGGCGACGGTAGTCGATTTTTCTTGCATCAACTATGTATGGGAGAAGTACAACCGGATATGCCTGTATAGTGTATCCCTATCGTTGCTCCATTGACGGTAGCAGTATGTATCGCAATGCGGAGTGGGGTGTCTCGAAGAATCCGGAAATCCGACGGCGTCAATATAATACGAGTATTGCCTGGATGATTTGCAGTCGACAGGGTATATAGCAAATGATAAAATCACAGTCTAGGTTCGTTTATGTACACGTCTCGGAGAGGGAATTGAGCCTGTGCGGAGGTCGTGTTTCATTCACATCGGCTATACCGGGAGAGATAAATGGTTAGTTTTCTTTCTCTTCATTTTCACCTTTTCTTCCCCATGAACCCGAGGATGTGGAGAAAAAATGGGGTAAAGAAAAGGCAGAAGGAATGGAGGGGCCAATCATTAGCACAGCAGAACTTACAGTAAGCAACCACAGGATCATCCGTTTCAAGCGTCAATCACTGTTTGTTCTTTCACACCAGTCCATTTAACAATGGCAATAATTGCGGGCATTATTTAGTAGTTAGTTTAGGTGTCATTCAAATGGACACGAACGAGCGGATGTTTGTTCGATTTGCTGTGTTTGGCCGGAAGTTCTTCACGCCGAACGCCCGTTCCGAGGCCCCAATACTGTTAAAAAAAAATAAAATAAAATAAAATACGTACCCAATAACTATCTATGTACTAGGTTGAACGGTTCACGGGACTAGATCCGCCCCCACACTTTCCTGGAATTTATCCTGTCCTGTCGTTTCTTCCCGTATCGTCCCGTGAGAATTCATAGGGGTAGGGAATGTACATAGTACGTACTGTACATATATAGGTACATATCAACTACCTACCACTAATATGAATCTATCCACTTAGGAATATCCCCCTGAACTCAGAAATGACGACGCCAATTGGATCGGTACACTATCTGTCGATGATCGACGTGGATGAATGAGACCGAATAATCAGCAATGTGATGATCAAAAATGGGGTGGTAACTGTCCTGAATAAGGGTGATACACGTTTCTCCATTGACTGGTGAGAGAAGAGAAAGGGGGCAAGTGCAGAAATCACTTCAACATGAGGGATACTCCGGGGAATGGGACTTTGAGAGAAATTATGATAATCCGTGAGAGACAACTCATTCTTATATATCTATATTCATAGTATGTATCATTCAGGAAGATTAAAGACATGGTATATTTTCATGGAACGATCTACAGCATTTCCCAAAAAACAAGCAAGGCACTGATCGAAGTCATCCGAAGCATCGTATGCGGCATGCCGTAGGCAGAAACGCCCGCACCAGACCTTTTTTTTTATAGCTCGTACCATCTAGGGCAGAGTAGCAACCTTCTCCTTGAACAGATCTTCTGCCTGTGTCCAGACGCGAGCGTTCGCCCGGTCCTTTAGCTGCAACAGACTGGGAAGCAAAGCTTGACTGAACATCTCGGAGGATTCACGGGGAAGGAGAGATGGAAGGTGATCGATACTGATCACACTCAGAGGAGGGCCTTGTGTTCCCGCTGGAAGGGTAACAGGTACTGTAGGTTTGTCGAAAGTAGTGGTGATGTCGTATACGGGAATAGGGTTATAAGGATTAGTGCTGCATCAAGCGAGAAGGGGTTAGAGAACTTTGCAATGATAGGAAGTATCGCTACAAGGGAGACTTACGTGTCAGCGCTCACATCGCAAATGACAGACAAGCGGCGGTTGGGGGTAGAGAGGGATTCGACATTGACAAAATGGGGGATCTTCGAAGAGAGGTAGATGCAGTTGACGAAGATGTCGGCTTCCTCAACAATTTCCTTGAATGGGCCGCCTGTATAACACATTAGCTTGATGCTCGCTAGGAGCCTTATGTGAAAACGAACCTTTCTTAGTCTCTGCCATGTCCCACTCGATAATATCAGACTCGGGAATACCGACGTCCTTGGCAAGCTGCACAGCACCTTTGCCACAACGTCCAAGCTGCAAGATACTAGTTAGCTTGCCAATGACCCAAAACGAAGGGTATACTCACAGCTCCAATGACAAGAACTCTAGGGGACCGGCCGGACTGCTTCTTGCCGGCTTCCAGAGATTCCTTCACGGACTGGATCAAGAGGTCCTGGTTAGCGTACGGGACCTCACTAGGTAGAGGCTCGCCCTCAGGGTGAGTCAGTTGCCAAGCCCAATTCTTAACAGCCAACGCCGAACCTGTAATTCAAGGTTAATTCCAATCCATTGGCGGTTCAATTCAATAGAGACATACCAGCGTAGCCAGCGGACCATCCGAAAGCTGAAAACAAGGATTAGCAACTATTCAAATAGTGGATGAGGACTCTAAAAACAGAAGAGATTGGTTTCTTACCAGCAACTCTCCGTCCAGCATCGTCTGTGAGGAACTCTAAATCCAAGAGGGTTCCACCTCCACGAGGCCAACGGCTGAGGACATTCTTCCATCCACCCTGTTGTTTATAGCAATGCGCAAAAGTGATATGAACGTGTTCGAGAGGGAAATCATCTTCGGGGAGTTCCTTGAGACCCAAAACATATGCATCCTTCGGAGCATCCTTGACCCAGGAGCCTTCCTCAACCAGTGGCGCCCCAATCTGTATTATGAAAGAAATGAGTCTTCGTCTGAGTAGAGAGCGTAGTGAACGAGCATTTATACCTTTGCAAATTCCTCATCTATCAAGAATGACATAGTCAGTCACGATATACTAAGGGAAACACCTCAATTGACAACCTACCATCGAAGATTCGCTGCGTGGAACGTTCTACCGTCACTAGGTAACCCGCATCCATAAGGGCCTTGGCAGTAGTCGGGGTCACTTGAACGAGATATTAGCCTTTCATTTTCACAGTTTCAGTTAAGATCCAATACTTACAAGCAGACCGAGCCTCGGCGGGCTTGGTTTCAGCACGGAGCCAAATCTTGTTGGAAGACATTGTGTATGAAGGCCAATTGATAATTACCCAGCCGATTTGAAAATGCGTCAAAGGAGAAAGAATGAAGAATTTCCTTGCAAGTACTTTATAAAATGATAGTTATCTCATCGAAATGACACAGACTTTCCCCTCTGGTGATAGTGGGGGAGTGACATTTGATGTTCTTCCGCTCCGGCGTGGTGACTCAACCTGAGGGGTGACTTGGCCGATGTCGGGACTCGGCAAGTTGCAGCACGGGACATAAGGGACTATTGCTCGAATAGGCTAAGAGGATAATATCCCGCCCCCCCTGTAGATGGGAGTGGAGGTGGAGGTCTGGCTGGCAGGCTGCCGGTTAACCATATAGCTACCCGTTGACATGTACATTATTACTCAAGTTAACAGCTTACGTCGCATATTTTCCTACTGTTCTCATACAGTATAAAGAAGAGTCGATTCATTTACGAGCTGGTTTGAAGTACCCATAGCAGCTTACGTTACACCTAGTTGAACAGGAGAGTTCTTGCTAGTGAACATGAAACCCAAGCTCTGCATACATAGGACCTGCTAGACAACTAGATCAACAAAGAAAAGAGAATACACAGAATGCCGATGTTTATCTTGATTCCAACAGGCACTAAGAAGAAGCCTTGGTCCGGCTGCGCGTTCGGCTACCGATACCAGCTGTGGGTATCGCCTTTTTCACGGCGTCCTTCACCTTCTTGGTACGACCTGCATTTTTCTTTTCCCCATTTATGGCAGGAGCTGCAGCATGCCCATTCTGGATCTTTCTTCCTGTGGTCCTCTGCCTCTTGTTTGTAGGTTCTGTCGAGTTCTCAACGCTAGGTTTGTCAGTGTTGGTATGGGCGGATGCCAATTCGTAATCTCGTTTGTCGCCTGCGGTGGGCTGCTTTTTGTTTTCCGTGGTGGACTCTTTGGGCTCAACCTTTGTTGGAACAGAGCCTTGCTCACCGGACTTGGATTCCTCGCTAGATTTGTGTTTCTCGGGAGACTCAGTTACTTCGGCGGGCTGCTTCTCCTCAGGCTTGACCGGGTTGCTATCACCATTCGTCTGCTTCAAAGCAACATCGGTCACTTGTTTGACAGGGCCCACTCCAGAGGTGTCTGTAATTTCTGCTTTAAGGATTAGCCTCAGCTCAAACCCAAAGCTGCCTAATGTAGCTAGACAAGCGGCATTGACGATGGACGCTTAGATCACGTGTGCCACATGTACCAATATCTAGACGTACCTGGGACTGCACTTGTACTGATGTTGCTGGTTGGCTCAGAAGCCATGGTGGTAGATAGCGTAGATGAGCGCTAATGGCAGACGCTTACAGCACTGCTAAGGTGGACGAAATTTCAAAATAAATAAAGTCGTCGGTAGCAAGCAACCTCGAAAATAGCCAAGTTGAAGTCTACTGGGGTAAGATGACTTATAGAGAGGAGTGAGTAATGATAGAAGGTCACAGAAGGTTGAGAGGTGAGGTTGCGCGGTGATATTTACTAAGACCATCTAATCCCAGCACGCTAACCCGTTTCACACGGAACTCAATCTCAGACTGTTCCGTTGTGTAGGTATCAGCATACACCAATTAGGAAACAGTGTATTAAATTACCCCCAGGATCAGCTCGAGGCGCACATAAGCCTTCCTTGCACTGATTGTGTTGCCAGCCGTGATATGTAAGCGTGCCAAGAAGAGGAGAAAAGACCCATCAGTGTGGCTTGAGTGGAGCAGCATGCGGAGCACCTAATAGCGTTTTGTTTTGGGGGGGGGACCATCCACGCCATGCGACAATGGCAGTTCCGATTGTCACCTGCAGATCCGACTTTGCCGAATTATTCATCTACTGCCCAAGTTGCGTGCATAATCCGTGCAGATATGTTTTGAATCCGTGATAGGAGGCGAAAAGAAACGCGCCTCGAGATTCGGCCCAGAGGCCATTGCTTTACAGAACCTACTGCATTGGCTGGCGTCATGCGATAAAACTACGCCCATCAAGCCAACGCTAGGTCAAGTTGTGTCAGTAGGTCTTCTCTTTCTGTATGGGCACGGTTGGTTGTTTTGGATGCGCTTCCTGAATTGGCTTTCTCGGGTAGCTGCTGTTGCAAAAAGCGTGCCAGGTACAAGGCATCCCGTCGTTTATTCTGGTCAGCCAAGAGACGAAGAGCATCAAAGCCAGCCCGCATAAAAATTTCTCGTTTCATTTCTGTTAAAGCGTCCACCCGGCCAGGAGGCAGTGAATCCACGAATTCCAGGAATGGTTTGGGGTCGGGATGAGTAGGGTGGTATAATGGAACTGCGGCGAGCAGACACGATTTAGGTGATAATGTAAAGAGGACTTCCATATACTCTTTAAGTATGGATTCATCAAGAGCTTTGGAACTAGACCGTGAGCTCTGCATCAAGCTTTCACCTAAGTGAGCGCCCGCCGGAAGAAGCATCGGTTTCCAGGAAACGTTGAAACCCTCGTTGTCCCTGAACATATGCGTTTTGCATGTTTGCAGGTAATACCGCATGGCCGAGCTCAATCCTTGGCCATACTGGGTCTCGGCGGCCAGTAGATCGATCAGAAGATGACTGAACACCTGTTGCGCAATGTGCTCCGGCAAATGGCCATTGTGACCTCCAATGTCCTGATCTGCCAGCATCCTGAGCCAACCCAAAACCACCCCTTGTAATCCCTCAGCGACTAGAAATTTTACCAAAGTTGTGGTCGCCGCTCGGGATTTAAACAGCATCAATCTTGCCTCTGAGTCAGATGCAAACCACCAACTGACGACCTTAGACCCAGCCCTAGAATCTTTCATGGCCTTAACAAAGCCACTGCCGGTATGGCGACTCGCAAGTAGCACCTGGGATTTCAAACAATTGCGCAGGCTTGGCAGCGTTACATAGCCGGAGGCTACTAACTCATCAAATACTACCATCGGTTCCTTGGCTAATCTCTGTTGTTCCCTGCTAGCCATAGCAGCGGACTTGGAGGGCACTACTCGGAAGAGCGGATTGTCCAGAATGGCCCGGAGATGTCGATCGGTAGCGTGTACCGACGAGTCCGGGTTCTCCGGTATACGATCACTCGACCCATCTCTTTCCGAGGGGACAGAAGGGGGATATTCCCGATCGAGCTGGCGACGGAAAGAAGATGTAAGGGCTTTGAGAAGTTGCTGAGACTCACGGGGAGTCCGAGGTAGTGGGGGGTGAATTTTCGACCATGCTTTTAAACTTAGACTCGACGTGCCTTTCATGACCACAAGAGGAAGAAAGGGATGGTGTGGAAGTAATGAAGAACAAAGATGTTCAGGTAGTGCGAGAAGCTATCGACAATAATTGTGCTCCCTTTCGGGTGGTCTCCCTGCTTCTGTCTGGCGCAGGCAGATCAGTAGAGGTATCTAGAGTAGGTGGTACCACGTTTGGAGGGCGGTGAGGGATTGGGAGAAGGGAATGAACGAGAAGAAAGCTATGAGTGGATGGATAATAATAATCTTTAATCGATTAATAGACTCCGACTGGGAACCGTAGATGTATAGAACTAGGTAATCTTTCGTAAAAAGAGGCAATCCTGAAAGCGTAAATCCCCAATCAATCATTCGAGAAATGGATGACGAAATACCTTTTAGTTGGAGGGCACCAGGAAAAACCCACACGGAGGGACTCTGGCAACTGAAAGACTTGAAGTGCCTTTATAAGGCGTAACGCTAAGAAGCAGCGCTCCATCGCAAGTCACGGGTTCCCCTCCAACCCGCCAACCAAGGAAACGGGCGAACGTTAGCGCTACTCGCTAAATGGGCTACAAAGTTGCCTCTTGGGTCTCTCTCCCTTCCCCGAGTGGATTCCAACACGTCGGTCGGAAAGTGAACTGTCGTCTCCCAATTGAAACTTACCTCTCAAGTTCCGTACTTTACCTATTCCTCTTTTTAAAGTCTCAAAACTCTTCCCTTTCTTCTTCCCCTTCCCCCATTTGAATTTATTATAATTTATGCTCATCCTCTTTTAGCTCATTTGATTTTCTTTTTTCCTTTCCTTTCATTCAATTCTCCTCCCTCCCCTCCCCTCCCTCTATCTTTGACGCCTCGTCGAATTCGGGCGGTCCTTGTGTGCGCCTTGTGGTTCTGGTGCTGACCTCTCTCGTGAGGCTGCATCTTTGATCATTTACCTCTTTTTACCCGCTTTTTCTTCCCACTAGCCGCACCTTGTTTTCTACCCCTTCGTCCCCCAAGTTCGGGTCTCGACGCTACTCCTTCTACTTCCTTCTCTCTCCATTCCCGGAGAATTACTAGAATCCATCAGAAGATATGTCTGAAATTCAAACGAGGTCTTCTGCCTCTCGTGGCAGAGTATCCACTCGCGGCGGTCGCGGTGGCTATAGCTCTAGAGGAGGTCGAGGTGGCAGCAGATCTGCAAAGGCAGACAACTCAGACAACGCGCCCTCAACATTCGAAGACGAAGGAGAAATTGGTCAGATGAAGAAGAAATATTCGAGCACTCTACCCATGCTGAAGGAATTGTTCCCTGACTGGACGGATGAGGATCTCGTCTTCGCTTTGGAGGATGCAAACGGTGACCTCGAGGAAGCAATTGATCGCATAACTGAAGGTTCGCTGCCGAGCTCCGATCCACTCGGTTTTTTTTGTCACATGTCTGGACTAACATTCGTCCTTCTTGTGATTTAGGTAACGTCTCTCAGTGGGGAGAGGTAAAGAAGAAGACCACAGACCGGAACCGCCCCAAGCCTAAGGAGGCACAGAGCACCCCAACCGAGTCGACTACCACTCCTGTTCGAGGAAGCCGTGGACGTGGCGGATTTGACACCCGAGGTGGACGCGCTCGTGGAGATCGTGGTCGTGGCGGTCGTGGTGGTCGGGCAGGTGTCCATACCAACGGCAGCCGCCCAGAGAAGCCAGCCGCTCCTACCAACGTGGAGACACCGGCGACAGCTATCCCTGAAGTCACGAAGACCGAACAGGCACCTGATGCTGAACCTACAGCTCCAGAATCAGTGGACGTCTCGAACGAGGGCGCTAAAGATGCGTCGAAGAGCAGTGTGATCCCTGATGGTACTAAGAAGGGCTGGGCGAGCTTGTTCGCGAAACCCGCGCCTTCTCCCCAGCAGAAGCCTGCTGCTCCTGCACCGGCACCAGTTTCGGCTCCAGCTCCTGCACCGGTTGCTGCACCTGAACCCACTCCTGTTTCCGAGAAGCCTGCTGCCGAGCCAGTGGTCGAACAGAAAGAACAGCAGGAACAGAAAGAGCAGAAGGCTGCTGAACTTGCGCCCGTTCCTATCCCACCGCCAGTCCCCGTTCCCATGGAAAAGGCACCCGAGCCTGTTATCCCTCAACCGCTCGAAAAACCTGCTCCTGCGACCGAAGTCATACCCCCGAAGGACGATTTGACAAGGACGAATCTTGCCCAGCTCCCCGATGTCTCTCCTCCCGCCCCCACAGCTACTGCGGCTAGCACTGTTGGCAGCGCTTTGGACTCTAGCGTGGCTGCTGCTGCCGGAACACCTACGCGACCTGCACATGCCTATCCAACAAGCGCACTCAGGCAGAGCGTTCGTGCTCCCGGCGCTCAGCGCCGTGTTATGGAACAACAAGAAGCAGTGGTCATGCCTGGAAACCATGCAGTGGATCGGGCTGCGGTGCAGTTTGGTAGCATGGGATTGAACGGTGATGCTGCTGATGTTGATATTGACGAGAACCGTGAAGATGCTGAAACTCGTGCTCAACCCCCTCAACACTCCCCCGTAGCTCCTCGTGCCGCTTTGCCTCCTTCTACCCAGGGCCAGGCTCAGGCTCCGACCGAGAGCCCCGCCGTCTCCCGCCCAGCCCCTGGACTTCCTCCAGTTCCTCAAGTCTCCGCTGCCGATTCCTCCTTCAACGATTTCACCCGCTACACTGATGCTCACAAGCCCTACGATCCCTTTAGCCAGCAGGTCACCCAACCTCAGCCTCAAATCCAAGAACCATTTGCCAACCAAGCTCCTGTCCAACCTACCGTGACGTCTGGCAGTGAGTATTCTCCTTTCTACGCCGTCGATCAGCGTCTTCCCTACAACTACTATGGCACCTATGGTCAGTCCCAGGATGCTACCGTTGCCCAGAGAGCCGCAGCTGGATTTGGCGTCTCGGGCGCAGAAGTGCAACCCCATGTTCCTACCACTCAGCCTCCCAGCCGCTATGGTCACGTTGACGCACCCAACAGCGGCCACAACACCCCCAACCCCACCCTTCCTGGCGCTACTCAGACTCCGACAGCACAGCACATGCCCGGCCAGGGCGCTCATAACTACGGATATCAGTACCCATATTTCTCCAACCCTCACTACGCTTCTTACGTGAGCCAGATGAGTGGACACCAATACGGCCGCAACCGCCCAATGTACGATGATGCTCGCAGGTACGACGACCACTACATGCCTCATACCGCCCAGTATGGCTATGGAAGTCAGTATGGTCCTTATGGCAAGGCTGGTATGTACGGCCAGCCTCACGCCTTCTCTTACGAGCACTCTTCGTCACCCGCAACTTCCGCCAGCTTCACCCAGGCCATGCCAGGCCGTGACACCGTCTACGGCCGTACCGGATCCGCCCAGCCCTCGGAGAGCCAACAATCCGCGGCAGGCTCTAACACTTTCTCATCTGGCATGTCGGACGTCTTCGGTCGTTCCCAGGGTGGCTTCGGGCAAAACCAGCCCATCTCCCAGCAGCCCCCGGTGACTACGGAGGAAACCAAGACATTCGACACGCCTAAGGCTGCCGGCCCTAGCCCTTCTTTGGCCCAGGCTAATCGTCCTGGCTCCGCGACCAATAGTGTGCCAGGTCAGCCTCAGACTCAAACTGGCCTTCCTCCCCTGCAAGGCCAGCAGGGTCAGCAGAGCTTCGGTGCATACCCTCATCTGAACCCTCAGTACGGGGGATTAGGTGGTCTTAGTGGACACCAGGCTGCGGCCACTCAGACCCACCACCAGGCGACTGGCTACGGTAACTACGGCGGCGCTGGTTTTGCCAATTATTATGGTAACACCGGTCGCGGTGGCTGGGGAGGCAATTACGGTCACTAAATGATGAGGGGGTTGCATTTTCCCAGATGACGGAATCCGTTTTTCTCTTGGCTCAAGGGTGGTCGCCCTATGTCAAAAGCGTTCTATATTTCGTCGTTGTTATTTTCCTTATGTCACTCTCAAGTGTGTAATCTCTACTCTCAGTGGGAGCTTGGCTGGTTTTCTCTTTGGACGGACTCGATTTTTTTTTTTTTTTTTTTTTTGCAGGGTTGCGTTTATGATGCTGTACTGAACTGAAAAAAATGTTACCTTCCTATTCCTATTATTCCTTTCCTACTCACTGCTGTACGGTTTATGACATCGACCAATGTCTTATGTTTGTTCTGAATTTCCTTGATTCGCTTTTACGAACTCTTATTTCCCTATTGCTCTTGCCTGCCGAGCATACTTTCCGCTTCCTGTACTACATATTGGGGTTCAGTTGGGATCACATCTATGCATTGACTGGGTTAGGACAAGGGACCGGGGGACAAAGAATGCAAGAATTAAACTGGGCGGCGTTCTATTTGATGTCCAGCCAAAACAATTGGGTTTGTTTGCTACACGGCGTAGATTGTAATGTCTTTTTAACAGAAAAGTCATGCCTTGCCTGCTCTAGTGTATCAGCTCTTTTAATTAGTTCACAACATATACCTCGAAATATGTCAAGGAATCCTTATTATTGGTAATGCTTCTTTTCTTTCTTCTGTAGTGAATCACCTGTATTGCCGCCTTTCCAATATATGTAAGCCGAGATATGCGAGTCTGCCCCAAATGCGAGGAATATATACTCTTGGAGTTCCTGAGTTCCGCTTCATATAATACTATTATAACTGTGCATCTGCTATATATCCCAGTATTAATTGATACCAGGAGGTATGGAATTGTATACATCCAGGGTTTCTACATAGTCACTATGTGTCTTAACATTCTTTGAGCTCTGAAGATGCCAGCGGTGACGCACACGACAGGCCCAGGAGAGGAAAGTGTCCAAGCTATACACTAGTCCATACTGGGCTAGCGCAATACGGATGGATCGAGATCAGATCAGATCTCACCTTTACCCAATAAGATGCTTTGCTTTGATTAAGTCATGGTTTCTTTCACCCAGGCAAGTTTTTATCACTTACTCGGTGACGAGAAAATGATCCCCTTTTCAATATTGTTTATGCCAATGCTCAAGGCTATCCTCGAAACGATTCATCGTTCGGATTGCTGTAAGTCCGGATGGGGATCGTTCAAGGCTCGCATTGGCCAAACCATCCACTCAGCCCACTCAGGCCCAAGATATTTGCTAATAGATTCAATCAAGAATCGGCCACCATCCCCAAATATCCACACATCACGGCGCAGATGAAGACCGATGGCATAATATGCCAGTATCACAAGAGCCTCTGGCCGCCGTAGCATTAATAGATCGATATATTCCGGTGGAACGAGCACCGGCCAAGCAGTGATCCCGCTGACAACACCATTTTGCTTCTCATGCGAGCGCGCTCTGACTGTGTATTGCAATACTTCTAACGCTTTCTGATAGCTGTCGGTGATAGAAGGGCCTAACTTGGCGGCCTTAATGAGATTCAGAAGCTTTGTGCATTCAGGGTTCAGGTTGGTATTCCCTGAGAACCGCACTTCACCATCCAGTATCAGTGGCCGCAGTGCGGATTCGCGAAGCATGGCCCATGTATTGCTGGTAACTGCACGTACCCCACGGTATAGTCGGAAGTTGGTTACCAGCTGGTCTAGAAATCGACTAAAGTCTTGATCTCCGAAGACCAGTGTGTTGCAGAGCATGTGTACATTGAGAAAACCAGAGAAGAGAAAGAGAGGGACACATGTCTCCTGGTTGGCTTCGAGCTCCATGCGGTTGAGAATTGTCAACGCGTGCGTCTGAAGTTGAGCTGCGAGATGATGATAGAATGCCTGTTCCGCTGGACACACGATGCTCATGTGTAGGGCACTGATGGCTAATATTTCGTTCATGAGATATGAAGAGGACATACAAGTGCGCATAAGTTCCGGGGAGAACATGTCGGTAGCACTGTTCTCATTAAACGTAGTTCGCATTTCTGTCATGAAGTGGTGTAGAAGCTGGATGTGAAGCATATTGACTGGCGCATCCTGAGGAAGCGAGTCGGAACTCGGACCAAGAGGCTCAGACGGCTGGTAACTTGCCACCGAGACCGCAGGGGAAGATGTTGATGGAGTGCTGGTGCGAGCTCGCGCAGCATTTCGAAAAATGTCCGCGTATTCACAGGAGCGTTCCGAGGTTATACAGTTGGTACAAGTCGGACGCTTTTCATCGCACTATCCGAGTTTAGTGAACCAAGCGCTGACTGTAGAGGTGGTACACTTACTTTGATATGGCGTCGCTTGCATTCAAGGCAGCCGTTACGCGACTTTTTATGAGTTCTGCGCGGCATAATTATCACCAAGGCCGAGCGACGGGCTCCCGAAGCGGTTACTGGCTATACATGTGGGTGTTGCTGCCTATTCGCCGACTTGCCCTTACCGCACCGTCAAATCATATCCATGCATATATTTACGCTCTAATGATAGTTTAGCGCAGGTCTGGGTCAAAATCGACTCCGAAGACAGCATCTTGGTGCACATTATGGAGTATGAGACCTAGACTTGAGGTGGTGGAGTCTAAATTAAGGATTCCGCGTATGCACGGACCATCTCAATATCGGATCCACCGAGTCTATACGCGTATTCGGTCGATTATCTGATGGAACTGCGCAGCCTCCAAAAGTGCGATGAAGACAATCCTGTTACGCGTATGTTGTACCCGGTTCAGAGATATGAAAAAATCTTTATGCCAGGTGCCTGGATATAAAAGTGCGCGATGGCCAACGCAGAATGCTGTTCTGGAGATGATCCCATCGTACTCCCGGAAGAACATACAACTGATTGATATTTCTCACAAAAATGGCGCAACTTGAGCCCTATCGAGGAGGCTACTACCTCTGGAAATACTTGCCTTCGATCCCAGCAGCCGTTATCTTTCTCATACTATTTCTGGGTGCGACTATCTTCCACTTCTGGAAGCTATGGAAGACGCGAACTCGGTTTTGTCTCGCTTTCGCCATTGGAGGCATATGTGAGTGCTTTCCTATCCCTGGCCGACATATACGGTTGATTTGGGCACTTCTAATCGGGATACAGTCGAGGTGATCGGGTACGGTGGACGAGCTGCCGCCCACGACAGAACTAACAAAATCATGCCTTACTGCATCCAGAATGTATTCATCCTTCTTGGCCCGGTTCTATTCGCTGCCTCGATATACATGACTCTCGGCCGAATTATCCGCAGTATCCGAGCGGAACATCACTCTCTAATCCGCGTCAATTGGTTGACGAAAGTCTTTGTCATGGGCGATGTTCTCTCCTTCGTGGTCCAAGGTAGCGCAGCAGGCCTGATGGCAACAGGATCAAACGCAGAAATGGGAAAGAATATTGTTATTGCCGGCTTGATGATTCAGGTGATTATGTTTGGATTCTTTATTGTGACTTCGATGGTGTTCCAAATCCGTATGCATCATCATCCTACGCCCCAGGCATTCCATCAGGCGATTCCCTGGAAATCCTACATGTACTCGCTGTACGCAGTCAGTCTGCTGATTATGATCCGGTCTGTATTCCGCGTGATTGAATACGCCATGGGTCAGGATGGGTATCTGTTGAGCAGCGAATGGCCAATGTATATCTTTGACTCCCTGCTCATGTTCGCTGTCATGGTGATTTGGGGTGTATGGTACCCGGGGAAACTCAATATTCAGACACAGAACTGTGCCGCGGACATCGTGGAGATGAGTAGCTCTGAGGAAGGAAAACAGTGCTTATGAGATGTCTTGTTCTTTTGCGAACGTGATGAACTTAAAATGAATTGTTTTGTATTTAGAAATTTGTTTTCGGCTGCATAGTCCTCTATCTAAGCAAGAACGGCCTCTGATTATCTAGTACACACCATTCTTCTAATCTTCAATATCCTCTCCAGTCAAATCGGGCCTTACAACATTTCCCTCCAACCAATCCCCCCACACTTCCGATACAAAACATCCCTCTCAGGCCCATAACTATCCAAATTCGATTTCGGCGCCACCCCAACCTTCCCCTCCGCCCACGCTAAATACCGATACCCATCAGGCAACCCCTCGGCCTCCTCCTCAGGAACCTCAAACAAAAGCGAGAAAAAGCAAACGCCCCACCGCGGCCCCTGCTTCTCCAGAAGAAAGAAAAACCGACAATCAGCTTCGTTGTCCATTTCCACGCCATCAAAAGTAAAACGGCACGTAATGATGGCTTTTATTTTGCATACGGCTCGGGTTGAGCTCGAGTTGGTATCGACTGTAGACCCGATGATTCGGTACAGGATGTACATGAAATCAAAGGAGCCTTTTGCGAAGCCTTCTTTGGAGGCGAGGATGAATTCATCGATTGTGCCTTGTTTCCAGGATGTGACCATGTAGGCGTCGGGGACGAAGAGGGTGTGGTAGTTCTCCCATCTTTTGTTTTATTTTTAATATTATTTTCTCAATTGAATAGTGTTGGTGCTTATGGTGGTGATTTGACTTGACTTACTCTGCTGCATCACGGTATAGACCCCAGCCTTCGCAGAGTGGCTTCTTTGTCTAGGTCTGTGCCTTTGTTCCGGAGGGCGTCGATGGGAGATTTGTCTAAGGGTGGCTGGGAGGTTGGATATCGATCGAGAGCCATTGCGAGTAGAACATGTTGATCTGAGGATTCTAAACCTGATTTGGAGGACGTGCTCTATATACAGGAGTGAACGTGTGAGATGATTTATGTTAGTTATAGAGCCGCTTATACATTAAGCAGTTTAATAGAGCAAAGATGCTTGTAAAACGTTGGGGAATAATGAATTTATATGTGTAAGGTAAGCACATTCCAGGCTCACGACTTTATAACCTGATTCTACAATAATCACTCGGTGGGAACAATGTATAGAAGGGCTGGGACCCACTAAACAAAGCTGGATTTATGTATTTAACACTTAGGGCTAGCAGAAGCCACGCGTGAGGGATCCAATTGAACGGAGAGACAACTCGAACCAAGAGCAAGAGAAAATCCACTTCACTCAAGGATGTACGAAGGCCATATTTTTGGATACAGGTGGCTAGGAAGATCTCTTGACAAATTGCCGATGGGTTGTCTCACTTTGATGTGATGGGCCCGTGATCTTCCTGCCCTAACACTTGGACGTTGATCAATGATGGCCGTGCTTTAATTAAACGACCTGCTCCTATTTAATTGGTGGGGAAAGGGGCCAAAACACAAAATAGGAAAAAAGAAAATAAGGAAAATCTTGAGAAAAGGGGCAGTGAGACACGAGATTCCTGCCTATACACTTCGAGAATCTAACTTGTCACTACTGATTGTGCAGTGCGACAGTACGGATCTTGTTTTACTTTAGATAATAGAAACCCCCAGTGCTGACGCGTTTCCGAGATAGAGTCCACTATCATGCATATTTGATGCGACTTTTCTTTCTCTTTGGGCGTGATGATAACCAATTTGTGAGAAAGAAAGCAGATCATTGTATGGATCGCAAACTTAGCTATTAGCTTGAAGTGGTACACAGCTTGTTGATTGATCGTCGTGTTCTATATACAGAAATCCAAAAACAAAGCCAACAGCCCAAGAAGAAAGTAAAGGTTTAAATTAAAAAAGCCAGATTCTGGTTTAAGGAAACACACTCTATAATCGCAGATGCCACTGCAGCGCCCTATCAACAACCAAGCCCTCACCCGTGAATTTGTATATACCGTCTAATGCGACTTTCAAGCGGTGACCCCTAAGCCTTCGCCACCAGTCTTGTGATAAGGCGGTTGCGCGCCATCTGCGCTTGCCGAGTCGAAGCGCCACACTCCGCCAGTCTTGTCGCTCTCAAGCGACGCCAAGCCTGCCCTTTTCATAAGCTGTAAGAATTCCCTGTCCTCATTCTCGTCGACGCGATTGAAGAATCGGCGCTCCCATTCTCTGCCCTCGGACTTCTCGACCTTGCGAAGCTCGCGTTGGGCATTCTCGATCTTCGACTTAGCCACGGAGACGGCGTCCATATCGCCGCGCTCAATGCCCGAGGCCACATCCTGCCAGGCACGACGGCTCTCGTACAGGTCCTGCTGGTCTAATGGAGCCAACTGGAGCGGTGTGGTATTATTGTCCTTAACGGAGTACGTGTCCACTTCTTCCTTGGTTCGGGCATTCTTGATGGTGAATTTATCCGACCACTGCCCATCAATGGTGTACAGCGGCTTCTTTTCTCCATCGCTCTCATTATACAAGATGGCACTGAAAGTGTTCTTCTTTCCGCTCAGCCAGCCCTTACCCGAATAGTCGATCTTGGCCGTGTAGCCGGTGCTGCTGACGATTCGAGTTGATCTTTCCAATTCCACAAATGGAGTTCCATAGATCAATGATTCAATGTGCAGACTTGGAAGAGTGATAAGATATTGCTCTTTCTGGGCCGGATCATTCTTATCCGCGTTGGGTGGGGTGACGGTCAACAGGGCGTGTCCGATCTGCTTGACCTGGATGGTGCTTGAAAAAGAGGCTTTCTGGGCATTGTATCCTTGGAGCTATAGGTAAGAATGTTAGCTGCAAGCGTAGATTTGGTTTGATTTGATTTGGATTTTTTTTTCCCCGTTTCGATAAGAACAGCACACTTACTTCAACCCCGTGCTTCTCATTTCGAATAGCGTAGGCAGTTGCTGGGGGATGATGGCTGGACTGAGTCAGTATGGTCCTGTAATAAGCACCTTGCTAGTGTTCTCCACTCACCTGACTTGTTCACTGATCAACGTGGTCTCTCCAGTATTCTCATCAGTAGCCCACTTGCCGATGAAGAGCTCCCCGAGGAAGGGGTTCAGGGGCTTCTTCTCACTGCCGAGTTTCTCGCTGCGACTGCAGTATTGCTGGTGAAGGGTACTGAGGAACCATTTCAAAACCGCTAGGGCTCTCTTCTCCGGGTCCGGTTCAGTAGCTGGGGACACGAAAAGGTTCGGATGTTCAGCCCAGTAGGCGGAGTACTCAGTCAGGGAGGTGGAGGAGAGGATAAACGGCGGGGCGGTCAAGGACGAGAGGTCGCCGTTAAAAGAAGCGATAGACTTTAAAGTGACTCAGTATTTAGTCGGGGTAACCGAGTTGCCACTAAAAGAGGTGTGTTTTCGGAGGAACGTTGTGACTTACCTTGAGGAAGCTTGACCAGGAGCCTTTGCTGCTGGCGGGTATGGCATCCTTGCTAGAACTCATCTTTTGCCGGTTTGATCTTAAAAACCCTTGGATTATTTCTTTGTTTCTGGAAAGTTTTATTCTCAATGGAGAGAAATCACTAGGCCCAGAACTATCTATCAGGGATGACACAGGACAAAAAAACAGGTCGGTGTGGGGGAGGAGGGAAGAATAGTGATGGAGACGTAATTGAGGTGAGGTCAGTCGGTTTTAGTCTGTTTTGGGGGAAGGTGAAAGTGACGAGTCCCACGCGAACGGCTGCAAGTGAACAAAGACGGTTAGTCCGGTGCCGACGTCATAACTTTGGGTTCCCCGCCTTCTGGTTGGCCATCTTAGGGTAATGGCTGTGGTAGGTATAATCCATTTACAATGTATTACATGCATTTTATCCCTACCTAGTCGACGTCGATGTTCCGCCACCGCATCGCTGGATTGGATTGGATTGTTTTCAGACCCTTAGCGGAAACATGAATGAATAAGGGGCACGTCCCCTCAACCTTCGCTACGCAATAATACCCGATACTTCTGACTGATTAATGGGAATAATAATATTAACCAGACGAAATAGACCAAAAAACGAAACAGAAAAGATCAGAAAGATCCGTCATAGGTTGATTTTGAGAACCCTGGCCGTTATGATATTGGTGCTTGTTTTTCGCAGAGATCTTATCAGATGACTTGGCTTTCAGGGTGGCTTTTTCACCTGACTTTCAAAGACTCAGCTCATTATTAACCATTCGGACGGTCCCCCTTTTCTCCACGCAATCAATTCTTTGCCTCCAAGCCTCACCTTTCGGCGTTTACTCGGATACACATTTTTGGTCCTACCTCACCGTTGATTTCATGTGTGACGTGTACTTGTCACTTTGAGGGGATTTCTTCACTCTCGTGGTACTAATCGAGACTGGCTGATCACCCTCGATTGCTTTACCACCCTACCACTTTACCACTACTACATACGCAACCGCAAGGAGTTCAGACAAAAACAGGAGGCCCCGGTCTTGGGGTGAAACATCGATGTGCCAGTTTATTCTTTAAACTTGTTTTTCTTTCTTCTTCTTCTACCCCGTCATCTTTTCTGTCTGTATCTTGGGAAAACGTGCGACATGAGAGCTGTTCTTAAAACAGCAGAATGTGGTCCCCACGATGAGGACGTCTTCTAGGTAGGCAACAAGCTGAACGGTTGCGGTGATCAGTGGGCCTTCGAAAGCGAGACAATTTCCAAATGATCGCTTCGAGAGCACGTCAAAACAGACTCCAACACATTGGCTGGATCATCATGTGCCTGGGCATCGCAAATCTATCTTGATGATCCTCCTGGGAAGCTCCTTTTGTAGCTCCACTTAGTCGCGGATCCTCCTTGGTCAAGAACCGATGGGTACCGACGGGAGCTATCGGAAGCCGTGTACTCCCAAGTTTCAAACAAAGCTTGCTACCGTCTCCGCCGAATGAAATGATTACTTTTCGGGTGCATGCGTGGTTTTCGACCTTGTGCAAGCCATTGACTGCGCCGTTGGTCATCCAGGGGTCTAGTTGGACTGCGATGTCGATCCTGTTCCCACTCTTGGGCCAAGCTATAGGCCTGCGGCTCCGCTCCCGAACCTATAGTGGCTACAGGCGTGACTAGTTCTAAGGCACATCATTGGTTCTGCTCATGGTACGAGAACTGTGTTATCCCTATGACTGTCCCCAAAAACATGTGCTATTCTTTGCATGGTTTCCCTCCTCGGCATTGAGTACTCTCAGGCACCAATGATGTTGAGCGGGCTCCATTTGGCTTGATGGTCTGGCCACACTTCAGGCTGATGATGTGATGATAGTCGTGCTAAAAATGAAATTCATTGCTATGAAACGCGCAATGCAGAGAGCATTGGGGGTCTGTCCCCTTTCCCGGTTTTGTACATTTAAGGTGCATGTGGTGTCAATATGTTCTGCTCATTGAAGCATTGATTTGAAAAATAAGTTTTCTTTCTTCAGCTTTCGGTCCCTCTTTTCGATGCTTGCTCTTGGCTTTCATCCAGTCAATCACTCCAGTTAGCCTTTTGAGACAGCTCAATGTCAAATCTTTTTCTACAGTCGTTCATTCATTGATACGGTGTTCAAGCCCTAGAGGATTTTACACGTTCATTCTTTCTAATTTAGACATTGTCCTTCCTTTTCCCCTTATTTACCATGCTCAAGTCACCTTCTATCCACGAGCGAGAGATTCCGGCCATGTCGGACAGGTCCTCTCTCAATTCTGCTACAACTCATGTCGCCACGGAGGAGTACCTAGCACCTCGGGAAGATTTTGGACAGCCACCTGGCACGCCCAATACACTCGTTCCTGTTCAATCTGCGCAGGATCATATATTACATAAGGAGCCTGTTGATGCTGTTGATGGAGATGATGGTTATGAAGAAGCCGATGCAGAACAATATAACCGATTCTCACCTGCACGAAAAATCGTTATTGTTTGTATTCTCTCGTACTGTGCCTTTCTTGCTCCGATCTCCTCAACGGCCATATTGGCCGCGGTTCCTGAGATATCCAAGACTTATCAAACAACGGGAGATATAATCAATGCTAGCAATGCACTCTATCTGACGTCCATGGGAATCGCCTCTCTTGTCTGGGGCCCTCTCAGCCAGGTTTGGGGCCGTCGCCCTGTAAGTTATGGATATATATTCGTCTCTGCTCGAAATTTCTTACGCCCCCTTGGACCTTACACTGACAAAAAGATACCGTTCTAGATATTCGTTACGAGCGGTGTTTTCTTTTTCCTTTTCACGATTGCTACAGCTCTGTCGCCTAATCTTCCTACCTACTTTGTGTTCCGAATCCTCACTGCTTTTCAAGGAACCTCCTTTCTTGTTGTCGGCAGCTCTGCTATTGGAGATGTATATGAACCTCGCAGCCGAGCATCAGCAATGGTCTGGCTCCTCTCAGGGAGTATGACTGGACCTGCAGCTGGGCCTTTCCTGGGAGTATGTTACGAGTATCTATTCTCTGCCTAGTCGATTAAGATACAATAACTGACCTCAAATGCCTAGGGTGTCATTGTTACCTTCCGGTCGTGGAGGGTGATATTCTGGCTTCTATCCGCAATGAGCGGGTCTGCCGCCTTGATCCTCATCCTTTTCTTCCCTGAGACAATACACTCCAAGACAAGTGGCGAGCTGGCCGGGCAAAGCCTCCCCCGCAAGAGCAAGCTACTCTGGCAACGCATCTCCCCCTTCCGTGTGATAGCCTTGACCTTCTCATATCCGAACATTTTCATTACCGGTCTAGCCGCCGGTGCCCTAGTCTGGAACCAATACGCTCTTTTGACGCCTATCCGCTACATCCTCAACCCTCGTTTTCACCTCAACAGCCCTATCCAATGCGGTCTCTTTTACCTTGCTCCAGGAGCTGGTTACCTAGCAGGTACCTTTGTCGGCGGGCGCTGGGCCGACTATTTCGTTAAGAAATACATCAAACGCCGTAACGGCCTTCGAATCCCCGAGGATCGACTACGCTCCTGTCTAGCATTCGTTATCATCATCGCCCCAGGCTGCATTCTCGTCTACGGCTGGACGCTCGACCAGGAAGTCGGTGGTATCCCAGTTCCTGTCATCGCTATGTTCTTGCAGGGCGTCGCGCAACTTTTCTGCTTTCCGAGTATAAACACATACTGTCTCGACGTTATGCATGATAAGGGCCGCAGTGCCGAGGTCATCGCTGGCAACTACCTTTTCCGTTATGTCTTTGCCGCGTTGGGCACCGGTGTCGTCTTACCGGCTACTAAGGCGATGGGCGTGGGCTGGTTCAACACAGTCTCGGCTTTGTTCCTGGCCATCGCTGGCGCTGCGGTATGGTTGACAGCTGAGTATGGGCCTCGGTGGCGAGAAGCTATTGATTCGAAGTATGATCAAGAACATTCCCATCGAGAAGAAGCATTCAGTGAGAGTGCTTAGACCTAAAAGCAAAAGAAAAAAGGATGATATGAAAAAACCATACATGGATGGAAAATATAAATACGTCATGCAAAGCATGAACAAAATGGGTTATAGATGGGTGTGCATATTGAATAGATCCAAAAAAAGTATAAGTGTTTCGGCGTTTTTCTGTCAACTACCATTCTAGTGTATATAGCCCTTATCGTGTTTGTCGTGGCGGTTGCCCTTTTTTGTGGATACCCATTTGGTTTTTCCTATTTGTCTTGGTTTATATAAATGATAGGTAAATGGAATTCTGTATACTGTTTCTATTCACTGTAGGACACTGTATACTATGTACAGCTCTTCTAAAGACAGTATTGTTTCCAACTACATAATATCAGACAGTTTTGCTTAGCCCATTGTACGCTAACTGCACCCAGCGATTATATTCAATCCATCCCATCCGCCGTCACAATCTCTTCCTCTGCACAAACTTCCGCGCATCCTGTCGACCTTTCTCCACATCCACGAGGCCTATCATAATCATAGCAGCGACACAGATGGCAAAGAGGAAGGGGAATCCCATCCAGTTATTCTGGGTATCATTGATAATAGCTTGGATGACATTAGGGCCGATTATCGAGGACTAAGTGAGCCAGCGTTAGCTATGTTTAGGCCCTAGCAAGGATCTGCTAAACCCACCGCGCGGTTGGTAATGCCGAACAGAGCGAAGAACATGTTGTCATACCCTTGGGGCATGAGCTCGCTGATCATTGTTTGGGCGTACTGTTCAGAATTGTTAGATGAATGATCCTGGTGATATGGATGGGGCAGACGTACGGCGTAGTATGGGGCTTGGAATAAGCCAAAGATGACGTTGTAGAAGTAGAATTCCCACTGTGTTTATACTTGTGTTAGGTGGAGCTTTATGAGTTTAGCGGAAGTCTCGATGATATATGACTTACGCGATTGTGGTATCCAATGCGTGTTGTCCACAGGCCTAACATTCCCCAGAAGGGGATAAATACACTGAAGAAGTTGGTGATGAGGAACATTATCTTTGTGCGTATCTTGAAGTATTTCTGGATGTACCAGAAACCGAAGGTCGAGATGATGGAGCATACTGCTTGGGTAATCCCGAGGTATGTTAATTGGAGGAAGGAGAAGGAAATCTGGTTATTCTGAATTATGCTGACGAGAGTTCCTAATAGGCGCATGGATCTCTTAGTTCTGTAGGTTTGTCTCTGATTTTATAAGGGGTGTGCATAAGGGGCGATCAGATGAAGAACTTACCATTCGTGTTGAGTCCATCAGCAAGCAAAAAATAAGCTACAAAGTAGAGGAAAGTCTGTGGGAGAGCCCGAACTTCTCGAAAGGCCGCCCATAGTTGCTTGAAGCCGACTGTTGCATAACTCGAACCCTTTGGGACTGGCGGGCCAGGTCGCCTCTGCTGGAAGATGAACCACCACACACCCAGTACAACCCAGTCTAGGACAGTTAATTAGAACATGTGAGATTTGAATCAGATCGGAGTCAATGCGTACAGGAGTTTGTCAGACACAAAGCAAGGTTGTTAGAGTAGTTGTTGCCCTGCAGCGGCAGCAGAACGCTCAGATTGAGGGCCAATGTAAGGAGGTATCCGATATTACTATGCGCAGTCGAAACATTGCTATATCTCATTAGTACCAGTATCATAAAGAATATGTTAATGCGTTACCAACCTAATATGATTTCTTTCCAGAGACTCTATGGCATCGTACTCTTCCACTGTGATTTTACGTTCCCGTAAATCTTCTTCACGGGCTTTGCGGACGTGGGGCATAAAGCGTGCAAGCCGAGGGAAGACAGCCGCGTAGAATACCAAAGTAGCACCATATGCTATGTAAGCGACCACATACATGCCCATTGCCGCAGGCCATTGACTGGGATCTTTGATTGCCATCATACCGTACTGCAAAGCCCAACAGACCACAGTCAGGGCTAAGAGTAGCCAGCGACCAAAGGAGCCATAGTCTGCAGCACTACCTAGCCAAACAAAGATAACGGTCATGAAAGTAAAGCAGAGTCCATTAGCAATGAGGACGACCGATGAGACGGATCTAGTGCCTCCAGCCCAAGGAACAACACAGGCTGATGAGCCCGTACAAGGCTCATGGGGTTCGGTTCCTGGCTGCCAGCCCGCGCCGGTCAGCGCCCATTGAAAGCTGAGAGAATTAGTCAGTCAACCCATGGGTAGTGGGACTTCTGGGCGCATACAGTGCTTGAGAATAGGAGCCAGGGCCAACTCCATTATCACCTAAATCCCAAAGCAATCCAAGTCAGGGAGGACCAGAAGCAGGAGACGTCCACGGGCTCACCATTATAATATAGATAGTACGACCATAGCTCTATACGAGTCGTTGTCGGTTGGTCATAATCTTCCTCGGCCCTAAAAAGGCGATCAAGCTCATCCCTTGGGGGGAGCTGCTCTGGCTGGGGTGCTATACTCTGAACAGTGACATTGACCTTGCCAGTGGATATCGGAAGATCTCTAGTTTCCATAGTATCCGTAGCGCCCGAGTTTACCGATGAGACTTCTTGATTTAGATTCTGCCCATTGTGTGACATGATGACTGTCCAGCAAGGGATGGTACACACACAGAAGGAAGGGGGCGACTGCTGATATGAGTAGGGTGAGTAGAATTATGAACTAATCATTTAACGGAGAGAAGGAATAAAAAAAGAAATGGAAATAGCGCAATGATAAAGAAAGAGATAAGGTTGGTAGATGGAGAAGTGTACCTAAGCCGGGGATACTACGGTAGTACTAGTATATCCAAGACGATTTAAATACAAAGGTAAAAGTAGGGCTCCAGACTCACTTGACCAGAGATCATCGGCTCCGTCGAATCGGATCGATTGGTCCCTTTCGTTACCCCGCAGAAAGGGATTCTTCGTGTAACTCCAACTTGACAATTTCGCCCTGTTCAGTCATCTGGATCAAACAATCTTGTATGTTTCGCCTCTTTCATCCCCTGGCGCACGTGAGTGTCATGGCCTAAAGAAGAACAAGTCATATGAGACGGTACTAAACCCTTCCTGGGTATCGAACTATGTCCCTTCTATATTACTACTAACTTTTGTATCTCTTCTGCTGCGCACTATATTATCCACATACTACCACTACGCTGTCGGCCCCCGAAGACCATATGATTGGATTGGTAACTAATTATTTAAATTCTTTAGGATCCCCGCGTGGGTCTTCTGGCCAGATTAGTACTCCACTCCACGTTCCCATCCACGGACAACACACCTACTTCTCTTCAGTCCCTCGTTTCACAGTTCCTGAAAATGCAAACTACCGATTTACGGAAGAAAGTCGGCCAGGTATGAGCAAAAAGTCTTTCCAAAACAGACCCGCAGAATCAATAACGCTCAACTGAATACCGTTATTATAGCTTTTCGCGGTCGGCTTTCACGGCCTCACTCCTAGTCCCGAGATCAAAACCCTGATCCATGAATATGGACTGGGAAGCATTGTTCTCTTCAAGCGGAACATCAGCGATGCAGTGCAGCTACAGGTATGCTACTCCAGTTTTGTAATCATGATGAGTTCGACAAACAGAGCTGATATCTTCGGCCAGTCTCTAACGCGCGCTTTACAAGAGGAAGCGAGACTAGCCGGGCATGAACATCCCCTACTTATTGGTATTGACCAGGAAAATGGACTAGTCGCTCGGATCTTGCCTCCTATCGCTGCGCAACTCCCGGGACCTATGGCTCTGGGAGCCACTTATGCCCCGGAGATCGCCAAGGAAGTGGGCACCGTCACTGGCGAGACGTTGAATCTTTTCGGAATCAATATGAACTATGCTCCTGTGTGTGACATCAACTCAGAGCCCTTAAACCCAGTGATTGGAGTCCGTAGCTTTGGAGATGACCCGGGCCTTGTCGGAAACTTTGCATGTGCCACTGCCCAGGGACTTCGGGAGCAAAAGGTCGTGCCCAGCGTTAAGCATTTCCCAGGACACGGAGATACCGCAGTGGACTCCCATTATGGACTTCCTGTTATATCAAAAACAAGGGAGCAATTAGACCAATGTGAACTGAGACCCTTTCGCCGGGCCGTAGCCCAAGGTATTGAGGCAGTGATGACGGCCCACATTGCGCTACCTGCTATTGGCGACGGTCAGCTCCCTGCTACACTATCCGCCGACGCGTTGGACATTCTACGCAAAGATATGGAATATGACGGTATGGTAATCACGGACTGTCTGGAAATGGATGGTATCCGTGCCACGTACGGTACCGAGCAGGGTGCGGTGCTTGCTTTGGGTGCCGGCTGTGACAGCATCATGGTCTGTCACACATACGCTGTCCAGGCAGCGTCCATTGACAAAGTATGCGAGGCTGTAGGCTCTGGAAACTTACCTGCTTCTCGGCTAGAAGAAGCTCATCGCAGAGTGGTAACGTTGAAAAACCGTTATCTTAGCTGGGACACAGCACTGAAGCCACAAAACCTCGACGGACTCATTTCCATAAACCAGAGAGGCGCTGACCTAGCGAAGAAAGCATATTCTCGCTCGGTCACGGTCGTGCGTGACACGCAGCGTATTCTTCCCTTGTCTCCTTCGTCCAGGATTGCATTCCTGTTCCCGGGGGATAAGACACCAGCTGGTGGCGCAGTGGACGGGGAAGGGTTAGGCAGGAAAGGGTCTTACAATGCCTCAGTTTATCTCGATATCCTTCGGAGGTGGAATGATCGTGCGTTTGAGATTAGATACGGGCCAACGGGATTATCGCCTGAGCAGCTCAGTCTTGTCGAATCCGCTGACATGGTTATATTCGCGTCCATCAATGCTCGGGAATCCCCCTATCAAAGAAAGCTGGGTCTCCAACTGCCGAAACACACTAGTGCGCTGGCCACCATGGCTCTTTGCAATCCATATGACTTTCTCGAGGACCGTAGCATTCAGACTTACATCGCAACGTACGAGCCAACGGTCGAGGCATTTACAGCTGCTGTGGAGTGCCTTTTTAGGCCGGAGCTTGCAACAGGAATTCTGCCTGTTGGTCCGGAAAAGCCTGCGCCGCAGTGGCTTCAAGTACGGCAATACGCGGCTGCATCAGACTTTTCCCAAGTATGTGATCTATGGAACGCGGCCTTTCCTACGTATAACATGTCTGCACGCGATCTGGATAAAGTCATACAGCCTCACTATCTGCTCCCCGAACAAACACACCATCTCGTCGCCCGTACAGGCCACCCCAACTCTGAAGCCGTGGGGTTTTGTCTTCTTTTTGTGACCACCCAGCAAGACACGGCTTGTGGTCAGCTTGCAGTACTTGCAGTTGACCCGAAAATGCAAGGTCGGGGAGTAGGGACTGCATTGGTTACAGAGTGCCGAGCATTGTTGAAAAAGAAGTTCAACAATTCCCGTCTGGAGCTGGGTAGTGGTTTCCCACGTTTCTGGCCTGGGATCCCAACTGACCTGCCGACAGAGGTCCAGGACTTTTTTGTACATCGGGGATTCCAGCTGAACCCCCTAATCCCGCGGTCTGTTGACCTTTGTCAAGAAATCAAAGATTTCCAAGCACCAGAGCAGTACATAACTCGAGCCAAGGAGCGGGGATATACATTTGGTCCTCTGAAGCCTGAACACTACCAAGAATGCCTTACTAGTCAGGAGAAGAACTTTTCTTATAATCCGGTATGTTTCTAGTACTGTTTCCCAACGTTTCTGATCTTTGAAAATGTGTTAATTCTTTCAATAGGCCTGGGTCCAAATGTACTATAAACTTGACCCTAGCGAACACCCGTCCAGTATCATGGTCGCATTCAACCCCAATGGGAAGCAGGTAGGCTGGACACTAATGCTTTCACATGAGTCACCTATTCTCAAAACGCACTGGGCATTGCCTCCCCTATGTGGGCCCAAAACAGGTCTTATTGGTTGTGTCGGCGTTGACGCAGATCATCGCAAGGAAGGAATTGGGCTTTCCTTACTCTGCCATGCAATCGAGAATATGAAGCAGAGAGGAGTGGAGGCGGTGTTCGTTGACTGGGTGAGCTTGGACGGGTGGTATGAGAAGCTGGGATTTAAGATATGGCGTAGCTACAGAACGGGCACGATGCAACTCAACGTTTAGTATCGTTGGTACTGTAAACAAATTCTGGTGTTCCTCAGAGCCAAGGGTGTCATTTCGTGTAACTTAGAGAGTATCCTAGCTAGATAGTATTCGGGATACTGTCTTTGAACAGTATGTATAGAGAGGCTTCTTGCAAATCAATTAAATAGTTCACAAACTCCGAGTTAGACACCTCACCTTTACTTACCTCTCGTTGGGATACTTCTGGAACGCCATCTCGGAGTCATATCCGAGACGACTGCGGAGAATATCCCAACTCGGTACATGTGCATAATAGTGACTCCAAAGGGATACGTCGCAGAAGAAACCTCTAGACGAGCCCATGTATCCAATTCTTAAAGAAAGCAAGGCTATAAACAGGTATTCAAACTTGAGAGATATTTGTAGGTTGCGATAGCAAAATTACAATGTTCAAGCCCAAGTACGTGGTTTCCGAGATACCGGAAACAGCCATGAAATGGTACTCCCGCCACAAATTGCCTCGGCGCTTTCACTGGTGCTGGACTATCACGACAATCATCCCATTCTCAGGCACACAAGAAAACGCAACGGTTCGCGAGGATTAAAAGGAAGTGGGTCGAAGTGCCATCGGGGAAAATGGTTGGTGGGCATTCCGTTTACTTGACTCAAGGTGATGGGAAAGGGAACGGACTAAGATTCTAGATTTAGTAATGGGGAGCTCGAGCCCAAATAGTTGCGGCTTTACAGCTTCAGGGTTAAGCAATTACTTTGTTGTTTATTATTAGGCCTATATAACATAATGGCGTATTTAGAGCGCATTTCAAATAACTAATGGAAATAGTAAAACATGATGAACGTACCCTCGAACCCATACCTCATCTGCTACATATGCGCCATAAGATCTTGAAACAAGAATAGAAAGAAATCAGATTGAACTTGCTAACAATTCTCCTCAAACTCCCGCAACGGCAACGTAGCAAACTACGCTTAATCCGACAGATATTAGAATTTTTGCTTACCCGTTAATGTGGTCCGTCACTTTTGAGTAGCCACATGGTCGAACTGGTATAGAGGCTCCAAATTGACCTTTCGGCGGAGAAAATTTCTCTTGAACCAGTATGGAGCCGCCTTCTTGAGCTGGTAGCGTGAGTGCATACTCGTAGGGACAGCGAAGACATAGTCCAGCTCTTCCAGGGTGCGCTGCTTAGTTTCCGGAACTAGGAAAAAGATCATGATGAATGCCGTAGCATTCAACCCACTAGCGTCATATTAGAGCTCTCTGAAGAGAGGTTCCAAATTATTGAGACTGTTGACTTACGCGTAGAAAGCGAAAGCACCAGTCGGGGTCATAGCCTCTATCATACGAGGGAAAGTAATACTGAGCACAGCCGCCCAAAAGAGACACGTTGCCACCGAAAAAGACATTCCAACCTCTATATAATGTTAGTAGAAACAATCCGAAATGTCATATTTGCACCTGTCTGAACATAAATCTTACCTCGATGCGACAGTGGGAAAACCTCTGCAGAATAAGCATACGGAACAGGGCCTTCACCAACCGAATAGAATGCCGAGAATATGAAGACGAAGAGAGCGATACAGGCTAAGTGCGCAGTTTGTTCCTTAGGAATGTAGAAGCAAAATCCTGCGGCCAGCAGTGTCCAGGCCATTTGCGGGAAGGTAAACAGAAGCAGGGCTCTACGTCCATAGGTATCGATGGTGAACACGGCCGGGAAGGCGAACAGGAAGTTGACCAAACCGAAGCCAAATGAAGCAAAGAGAGCTTCAGTCACACTCGCTCCTGCTTGGGCGAAAATGGTCGAGGAATAGAAAGCCACGATGTTGATACCGCACATCTGCTGGGCGAGCATGACTGTCCAGGCAGCAAGAGTTGCCCGACGGACACGTGGGATGGTGAACAGTTCACCAAAGCGGGTCAGATAGTTGCTCTTACCGACAATCTCTTCTTCAAGCTTGAGCTGGCTAGAGATGTAGTAAAGATCGCGGGCAGCCTGCAACTCGCTGTTGCGCAATTTGCACAGCGACTGATATGCTTTTCTGAACAACCCCTTTTTAATATACCAACGGGGGGATTCGGGGCAAAAATACACACCAAGTGCCAAAGGGAGAGCTGGGATAAAAGCCGAGCCGAGTTGCAAGCGCCAGGATATATCACCGGCGTCTTTGACAGCCAGGTTTGCGCACGTTCCGAGAAAAATACCGAACGCTGTCCATAATTGCCATGACATCACTAGGCCGCCTCGAATGTTTGCAGGGGTATTCTCAGCACAGTAGATCGGAATCGTCGCTCCTTTCAGTCCCATCCCAATACCCATCAAGAGGCGAGTGACGAACAACTGGGGCCAGGTCTGAGATAAAGCGGAGCCGATTGGGGTAAGCAAACAAAAGAGGGCAGAGACGAAGATGACACCACGACGACCCCAGTACTTGTTCAATGGGTCAGATAGCCAACAGCCGATGGCCGCGGTTGCAATATAAGGTGCCCTAATTGCCATGTCAGCGCATGGCCCTCTACAAGTGCGGTATAGCGTACGCATTCACAATACCAACAAGCCATTGATTCCTAACCTTCAACTCACCCTTCACTGAAATACCAAGGGCATCGGGGAAGGAAAGGTTAGCACCTACGACCGGAGTCAAATGGTAGCTCATGACCAGAGGTTGTCAGAAATACAAACCATTACTTCCAGTTTGATCCCACCCCCTACAGATAAATTAGCTCCTGTTGTAAGCAAAGCTTATAAAAATAACGCGGAACTTACTGAACTGCAGCACCGATAGAGCAGAGGCCAATGGTAAAATACAGCGGCCAGGGCTGGCGCCATTTATGAGCAGTCTCATCACTGATGACCGTGATGTCGTCCGTAGTCATGCCTGGAACTGTGTCATGGTTCTCTGGGTCTCTAGCAACTAGAGCACCCTTCCTCAGGAGTGGGAGGATGTTAGTGAGCTGATGCTGGTTTGCGAAATCCTCGACATCTCGAATAACCTGCTCGGGAGTCAAGTCTGAGAGGGGATTCTTGATCCTGGGATACATTAGCATCCATTAAGCTGATGGGAAGATACATAGGGGCTGGTATAGTTCAATGGTAGTTGATTTACTTTGCAGAGGTGTTCTTGTTGAGATTGATATGCTCAATATAACCCTTCTCCGAGATATCATGGCCACTACCGAGGCTGTGCAGACCTCGTCAGTAAAGGAGTTCCGGAGTGAACGCAGGTCAAATAGAGACGAACGGTTTCTCAGTTTGGGTCATTGGATCACTCGTGTGAACCTGAGGCCTATCCTCACCCGGTTTTGCCATAACGTCGGCCATGGTGGCTGAGCTGAAACTTATAATCCGTCTTGCTTATAGAAGGGCGAATAAGCCAGAATAAGCCAGTCGTTGGGGTATTCTTGCTGGTGCCGTTGACTGACTTGACGAATGGGGGCAAGATGAAGTAAAGGAGTGGGTAGTGGGTAGTAGATTAGTAGATTTTACAGGAGAGGGTGGAAATTGGGGGGGGGGGGACAAAAGAGTTTTAAAGGAAAGAAAGCAGGACAAAGTGCCGGG
>ML732292.1:0-96907 GCA_009176345.1 Aspergillus leporis | reverse complement strand
GGGAAGGTCAAAAGCAGAAAAAGTCTAATAGACAGCTAGCTATTACAGAGGGCTCATCTCTCCAGGAGGGCCTAGAACGATTTCAACATGAGAATAAGATTCAGAAAGCTCAGGATACTATCTCTATAGATCCAGCGCTTTCTGTAGTTGGGCCGCGCGTACGAGCGCCACCGCAGTGTTCTAATTGTCATGTTCGGGGACATACTAGAGTTAGATGTCCTAAACCACTTAGTAATTGATTTTTATATAAAAATGCAATTGTTTGGTTGATAAAGGCTCTAGTATTTAGCCCATGGGCAGGAATTGGTGGACGGTGTCACGCTCGGTTGTGTGTCACGTTCGCTAGTGAAATACGTTACCGCGCCACTAAAGCGCTTACTAAGTGACTTATCAGTCACGTGACCATGACCCGGCGTGTTACAAAGGAACGTTTATCTTTGTAATGGCAACTGATCTTTTCAACCTTTTTACAAACCACTTTTTATTTACTCTGTTACCCTCCCCCTTTCATCAACCATGGCTGCCTTAGCTAAAAATATCAGTTATAAATATATTAAGAATTACTTTATTAGATTACAGACTAATTTTATTATTTGAAGCACTGGTACAACTGTACAAAAGATGTGTGGAAACAGGTAGACCGGAACTCCCTTTCCATGAAAAGGTGACGTTTTTTTGTTATCTCCCAATACCCCCGGTCGGCGAAGTGCTTCGCAAGCGATTGAAAAGCACTTCTGAATTTTAGATTATTTAAACTATTTAATAACTGCTTGTTAACTGCTTCGCAACTGATCTGTAACTACTTTCTATATTCAATATGAAGAGTCGTAACTGGTGCGTTTTTGGCTTCAGTTAATAGTATAGAAACAGATGGCTCCTAACTAAATTACTAAGTACTTATTGAATAGTTAATATCTTACCTCTTCTCCAATCTCTGGTGTCTCATCAGGGGTAGTCACAATCAAGTCGTTGGTATCCATGTTAGAAAAATGTTTAGTAAGTGCTTAAAAACCACTTAACTATTTTAGGGTTGGTAAAGAAATAAAAGAAATATGAAATTCAAAGAAAATACATGGTAATTTATAAGCTCGCGCGCCGAGTTGGCGGTCACGTGAAAGCGGGTAACCGTCACTTGACCTTCCCGCAACGTCAAATGACCTGTGTAACATAGAACCACCTCTGTGTTATGATTGTCCGTCCCTTAGTCATTCTCATCAACGCAGTGACAGGTCTCCGGGGTTTATATTCGGGATCATATATCGAATCTAGTTCTAGTAAAGGTAGAAATGATGAGTCATTGATAGATCCACTAGAAGTTTCTTTACTAGTGTCAATTATTTTCACCTTCCTCGGCCAGGGTAGCACTCGGGGTAAATCCCAATACATCTACTTCGGGGAAGCACGAAACTCAACCCCTTTCCCTTTGCTGGCTTCTTGAGCGTTGCACTTAATTACGGTTTGGTAGTAGGATATCTCGTGTATCGATCTTTTTGTTATTGATACTATTATTGGTATCCCTTATGATGGAACCAGGGGGCCATCTTTCAAGTCATATTTCATAAGGCTGGCACCAAGGGATAGATTTATGTTCTGCAGCTGTAGTGTTACTACTATATATTGCCGTTTGTGATACCTAAGCCAGGTCCCCAGATTTACCTCCTTCCACTCCACCGTCTTTCTGAGACATCTGATAGAATACCACTTTGATCAGGCCATTTAGCGCCCGCTCTTTCTGCCGTTGTCGGAATGTTGTAGTGGGGCATACCAGAACATAACATATCTCGAGCTTCGGCAGATGATCCCCAAGCATGTCACAGGGTCCAATGTCCAGCTGGACACGAAAACAAGTTATTTATTGATTCCTAAACCGTTGTTTTTTACCTTTCTTTGACGTGGATGATTACAATCAAAGTCTCAAGGTCATTATTCGATGCTCGGAGCTCTAGCTAAGAAATGCCATGTCTGAGATATGCTGTTCTGGCGGAAAATAAGAAATCATGGCCACTTGTATAGATAGGCCCTCTTTAAAACGTAAACAGTGTTGTTTCTCCCCCACCACGCGAGACACGCTGCAGGATGACGGAATTTTGCTGACTAGTTTCAGATCGACTCCTCTCTGGGAATATCATATGACTAGAGGCGGTCATATGAAAAGAGGCGATTGCCAATGGCAGTTGCTGATCCGTTTAGCCCTGCCTTTCGGTCGGGGTTGGTAACTTTTTTTGTGGGTGCAGATGAGCAGTTGGGGTAAAATACGACGTGTGTGGGGACTTGTTAAGAGTTGAAGATACACGGAAGAAATAAAATGATGAAGGGAATCAAGAAATACCACGACTTGAAGATATAGATCTCCGTGATAGACTTGACTTCTATGCATAAATTTGAACCCCTAGAATAAAAAAGAAGAAAAACAACCGACGAAACAGAGACAAAAAAGAAGACAAATTTGACTTGAGCCTCGCGATATTGGTTCAGACGACATAACTGTGGTTGAGCCTGGTAATTTTGTTAGTACGTTCAACCACAGATATAATATGAACCGTTGCCTAATTAAAGTTGCTGGACTCTCTGCCTCGTCTTCGCTGCCCAATGGTGGAACGGGAATGTTTTCTTGTTGTTACGCCACTGAATAAGTTTCCCACGTGAGTTGCTGTTATGTATGTACTCCGTCCTGTACGGTGTGCAGATCCCAAACTAAAATTGCGGTTATCTCGAAGGGATATTTACCTTCAAAGTACTTAACCCAACCAGCGGACAGGTAGGGACCCACGAGTACCACTGAGGTACCGCTTTCAACGCCCACCGCCTTTCCGGGGGGAGCTGATATGACACCTTTTTATCGTTTCTTTTCTGATTTTCTCCATTGTTTCGCCGTCTTCAACTGGTGCGTGACGGCCCACTGACTAAATAAGTATATTCTCTTCGATCATCTTCCCACACGTCCCTCCACATCTTTCGTTTTCCCTCCAGCTATGGGGTCGTGTCTCTGTTCTACAGTATTTGGTTGAGATCTTCTGTCGCTGGCGGTGACCAAGATCCTTGACCGGAGAAACGGACGAAGAAGTCTCATGTCCTCGAGCTAGATATATATAAAGGAAGTTTAGATCCGCGTCTTTCGGAGATTTCACTGTCGGTTGTGCTCCGATTCGGAGATATCGTACGACACACGAAATACAGTCGAGGACTCCCTTGCCTCTGCTTGTTCTTGTTTCAAGAAAAAGAATTTGGGGTGGTTCAGTTTACGGGAGATCCTGGACAGAGTATAGCTCGCATCCACTTGCTGGTCTCGCGGATCTCACATTGAGACCGATAGCGACAATGACAGCCGCGGAAGCAACAACCACCCCCAGTGAGACTGGCTCTCAAAAGCCACCCTCGGGTCGCTGGTGGGGAAGACTATTCAGGCCCTCGTCTACTGACACCACGGACACCAATCAAGAGAATCTCAACTATCGCTCCAAGTCAACCTTAGGGATTCTTAGTGACAAGCAAACCGATGAAGTACCCGGTGAGTGCGCCAGTCCAGCCCACCTAACAATATAGTAGACTACAAACTGACATGGATTGTAGGGACGATTCTCTTGCTATCTTCGAACCGCAATGAGCCATTGGGATTGAGACATCAGCCACAGCGGACGTCCCACTCGTCACTCCCATCTCCATATCCCCCGTCTCGTTCATCTTCGCGCGCCTCAGCTCGACCGTCGAAGAAGAAAACTGCAAATGGTCAGATTGTTTTGGAACCCCAGCCAGATGATTCGATGAATGATCCATTGAACTGGCCGGTCTGGCGCCGTGATGCTGCATTGCTATCTCTGGGGTTCTACTGTTTAATGGGAGGAGGCATGACTCCCATCCTTGCGGCTGGTTTCAATCAGGTCGCTGACACTTATGACGTGTCTACTCAACAAGTGGCCTACACGACAGGCCTCTATATGCTGGGACTCGGTGTGGGATCGGTGATCATGTCGCCGACCGCAATTTTGTATGGGAAGAGACCCGTTTATCTTCTGGGTGCTATGCTTTTCATCATCTCGGCAGTTTGGTGTGCGTTGTCTCCTAATTATCCCAGTTTAGTGGTTGCCCGCGTTTTCCAGGGGATCGCTGTGAGTCCCGTTGAGTGCCTACCCTCAGCTACAATTGCCGAAATTTACTTTTTACATGAGCGGGCCTATCGAGTTGGCATTTACACCCTTCTTCTTTTGGGGGGCAAGAATTTGATCCCCTTAGTGAGTGCTGCGATCATTGGGAACCTGGGGTGGCGCTGGGTGTTCTGGATCGTTGCGATTATCGTGGGGGCTTGTCTGGTACTTCTATTTTTCTTCGCACCGGAGACATTTTGGGATCGCACCCCCCGTCCTCGCGCACGTAAACGTCCACATTTGTATCGGAGTGTGTCGGATCTGGTCACCCATGGCATCCGGGGGCGCCCAATCCATGCGCACCGTCTCGAAGATCCTCTCCCGGACAGTCACCTAGACACCGCTGCCCATAAGAAGTCTAAGAAGGGCCACGTCGGTTTTGTAGAGGACCCGACGGAGGAGGCCAATCACCCAAATGAAAAGGAGGAGGGATTTGAAGACCATGACGGGGTCTCGACAGCACCTGATGCCCCAGGTGAGGGCCATGCTGCGGCCAACTTCCCACACAGTTCCGATCCTGAAAAATCTGACGGGCATCTTCCACCCCATGCTCCTGCTGCTTCTCGTCCTGGGCATCTAGCCGATCCGGAATTTGGCCGGCAGCCCACTGTATCCCCAGCCCGCAGCGAGTCGCTTGACCCGAGTGGACCGATTAGTCCATCAGTTCATTATACCAACCGGCTTCGAGAGCGGCCCGCAATGCCATACCTACACTACCTCCGGGTCTGGAACGGCCGAATATCCCATGATCGCTGGCTACGAGTAGCCGTGCGCCCATTCATCCTGTTTGCCTACCCGGCCGTGCTGTGGTCCGCTGTTGTTTACGCGCTATCGGTTGGGTGGCTAATCGTGCTATCCGAGTCCGTCGCGCACATATACGAAGGGAAACACAACTACAATTTCACGGCCTTGCAAGTCGGTCTAGTGTACATCTCACCATTTGTAGGAGGCTTACTAGGAACTGCTGTAGCCGGCAAGGTGTCTGATGTGATCGTCCAATTTATGTCCCGGCGCAACGGCGGTGTGTACGAACCGGAATTTCGGCTAGTGATGGCGATTCCGATCGCACTGTCGACCACGGCAGGTCTCATGGCCTTTGGATGGAGCGCAGAGGAGAAGGATTCGTGGATTGTGCCCACAATCTTCTTCGGTCTCGTTTCGTTTGGGTGCTGTCTCGGCAGCACGACGTCGATCACATTTTGTGTCGATAGCTATCGCCAGTATGCCGGCGAGGCTTTGGTGACCTTGAACTGGAGCAAGAGTGAGTCCCCAATTTTCTTTCGTTCTCATAGTATAGCGGCAGACGACTAATTATCATTGCCAGATGTCTTTCATGGATTGATCTTTTCCCTCTTCATTGTCGACTGGCTGGACGCGGACGGTTCCCGGACCGTGTTCCTAGCTCTAGGGGGCATCCAACTCGGGTGCCTTCTATTTTCAATCCCCATGTACATTTACGGCAAGCGAGCTCGGATGTGGACCGTCCGGAAACGCCTGATGGAGCAATGGTAGACATGTTGTATACGCTGTGCTCTCTCGTCCTATTCACGAGAGCCATTATTTCATAAGTTATGATTGGGCCCTTTAATCTCATTGACGTTGTACATAAGCATTGTTACGTCGATGGGCCGTCATGATGTGCATTGATATATAGTATAGAGTTGATATCAACCTTTTGTTCCCCGAATCACATGACCTTGGATGAATGGACTTGTAACATTCGACGCCACGGTTCAGCCACGCGCAGCGCTTCTGATAGGATTCTAGAACGCTTAAGTCAGACCGTGACGAGCCGTCCTAGTTGGTGCCTGAGGCGGACAAAGGGAAAAATAATAAGAATGGTGCCAAGGCGCCTACATGAACAAACACAGAGAATGAATCATCGGCATCAGCAGTGGCCAGTCATTGGCGACCGAAACCCTTGAATGGATCTCTAGCGTGTTGAATCGTGCATGTTTGCTATATTAGTAGACCCTGGAAGCGATCCGATAGTACGGAAGGGCTGAAATGCCAATTTGATTGACATGCTAGCATGCACGCTGAGTGGTGGGTGTTTCGCCCGAAAATCCAGGCCGACATCACTGGTTGACTCCACCAGGTAACCCGATCTGTCCTAGCGGCCATCTGCAGGTGATCACTAGTGAGAAAACCGGAAATCTCAACTGCTCTCGCAGCTCGTTTCATCACCACCTCCACACCCTTGGCGATCTCTAATCACGATACTCGATTCTACAATTCCGAAAATGCGAAGGGCAAAGCTTTAACCCCCTCGTTTATCCAATGGTCTGTTACAGGCACCGCCCAATCGGTCTGCATTACCTCCAACCAAACAAGCATGATGGCCGGATCTTCCATATTCTTTCGATCCGAGGTGGATTACCTCACCAGTGCTGGGGTCTGTCATTTGCGGGATCTTCTTTCGAGTCATCGCCACATACGATAGAAACTTTCATAATCAGGGAACAAGCCAATCTTGTGGGCTGTTTGGTTGTGGTGGGTAGTAGTGGTTGGCTCTATTACTTTTTTTTATTTTTACCTATTTTTTATTTTGTTTTTATTTTATTTTTATTTTCGTTTTTATTTTCTTTTTTTTGGTCCCTGTACCTTTACGGTGGACTGGCAATGCCAAAGCCACGACGACTACGGAGTACTCCAGCGCTTCTCCCCGTCTCTTGGCACATGCCGCGGCTGCATATTAAACTGGTTCCCTGTCTGGGACATTATTCATAAAACTCATTTAAGGCCCCGGTTTACGACCTTGTTAATTTTTTTTTTTTTTTTTTGCTTTTCCTGCCTTTTCCTTGCCTTTTCCTGCCTTTTGCTGCCTTTTGCTGCCCTTTCTACACCTTACGAACCATCACCACGCTTATTTCTATTGACAACTGTCCTCTCAACGAAGGAACTAACAATGGAGCGCGAATAAAACAGCTTAACGACTGACCTTGATTCTTGCTGTATACATACATTTCCGCTCTCCTTCCGACCGCCCTTTCGTTTCTTCGGGGACCATGGAGTCCGGCCATAGAAATGCCGACCACAACACCGGTCGCAGAGTCCGCGAGCTTTACCGCTACTTTCAACCGGAACGAACCCCCCTCAAGCAGAGTTTTGCCTCCAGCAGCAATAGCTCTCCGTTCTCGGGGACGGGTCCAGTCCAAGATGCGACTCTTCCAGCCCCTCCTTCCCCGTCGATCTCCTCGCAGCCATCATTACCGGCCACCGTCGGCGCAGCGCCTACTGCCGTACCGGAAGAAGCTCTGGTTCTGGGCAATTCCAATACAACATTGACCTCCTTCGCGCAACTAGCAGCTTTGCGTCTTGATGTTGAGCGTGTGCTGATTAGGTGCGTGGCATCTGATATGCTCTTTAATGAATTGCTAATGCTAACCATTGCACGGTCTAGTGTGTCGGACCGCAATTCACAATTCATCCTTGCGCAATCGACCCGGTCGTTCACCACACCGAGAAAATATGAATCGGTGGGAGATGGATACTGGGACGGATGCTGCACTATTTCCACCGAAGCGTGGAAAATGTGCGCGGTATGTCTCGCTCAAGAACCAACATGTTGACTTGACTTGCTCATCGGATCGCTTCAAATGTAGGCTACGGTAGCGCTGGGCCCCTCTAAAAGGGATGAAGGCCAGCCCAAATTCCTGGTAATCGACGATTTAAGCCAGGATGACGAATATAAGGACCTCCCGTTTGTACGGGAGGACCCCAATTTCCGATTTTACGCAGGAACGCCTTTAACAACGGAGACCAATATCAATATTGGTTGTCTTTTCGTCCTTGATACTAAGCCACACGATGGATTGACCGAACCCGATAAGGAGACCATGAGAACCATGAGTATGCTTATTATGGATTATTTGCGGGTGAGCCGCCAGGCTTCCGAGGGGAGACGTGCCGCCCGGCTCTCCCGCGGTCTCAGCTGTTTTGTTGAGGGGAGCTCTAGCTTCGTGGATACCTCGCATCCTTCATATGCGGGGAGCTTCGCTGCCGTTCCCAGCACACCCCAATCTTTCAACCTAAGAGCCAATCATCTTTCGGTAGGGTCGCTCAACAGTCTAGAGCTCCCATCTAGACGGTCTCAGAGCAGTGATGCGCGTTCGATCAGTTCATTTTCCGAGGGGAGAGGGGACTCTGGCTTGTCGCCACTGCCTGATTGGTGGTCGGGCAATCGGCGGAATCAGCGGCTGGAGGAATCACACGGTAACTCTTGGGCGTTTAAGCGGGCGGCCAACCTGCTTCGAGAGAGTCTTGAATTGGGCGAGGAGGGCGGTGTGATCTTCTTGGAGGCCGGCAATACCCCGATTCTAGATATCGAGAGTGGGAGCGACTGTTCCGCGGAGAACGCTTCCCCGGCTCCCGTATTGGCGATCTCGACAAATGATGACCCGTTCGCCCCAGGTCCAGGTTCCACGAATCTCTACCCTGCGTCGAATTTCGACAGTGCATTCCTCCATCAACTGCTTCGCCGGTATACGAAAGGGAAAATATGGTCCTTTCACCGGGACGGGTTGGTCTCCAGCTCCGACGACGAAAAGCCTCAAAGTCGTTCCCGGGCTACTCGAACTCCCGAATTAACAAGAGGCAGTGGTAAGAAGTGGAAGTCCCTGGAAAACTCCATGTTGAACCTCTATTTCCCGAATGCGACACAGGTTCTTTTCGTGCCCCTGTGGAACGCTGCCAATTCGCAATGGTTTTCGGGATGTTTTTGCTGGAATACAATCGAAACGCGCGTTTTTAATTCGTCTGTGGAGCTGAGCTCTGTTTTGGGCTTTGGATCCTCGATTATGGCAGAATACAGTCGGGTGGAATCGCTCATCTCCGACCGTCAAAAGGGCGACTTCATTGGTAGTATCTCGTAAGTATCCTCTTAAGTATTTTGACTTTCCCAATTCCGCATATTGACCGGTACGCTTTTCCACAGACACGAACTGCGCAGCCCTTTGCATGGAATTCTTGCAGCTGCCGAATTCCTAGGCGGAACAGAGCTCGATGATTTTCAGGGCTCACTTCTGGAAACCATCAATGCATGTGGGCGGACCTTGCTCGATACGATGAACCAAGTCCTAGATTACAGTAAGATTGTCTCCCTGGAAAAGTCGTGGCGCCATATCAGGCGCGATAGAGCCTCGCCATCGGATGCCCGGGCGTCGGACCGATTCTCAGCGCATCTGGACACGTATGTGGTGACGGATCTAGCCCTTTTGACTGAGGAAGTCGTGGAGGGAGTGTGTTTGGGACATGCGTACGGCCAAAGGTCCACTATCTCGTCTGATCAGCCTTTGGTGGTGTCGCCCACGGCGGATCCACAATCCAAAACCGGCGACGGGAGCTTATCTAACCCCCGGTCTGAAGTCGATGTGGTTCTGAACATTGCGCAGAACGATTGGGTATATCAGACCCAACCGGGAGCTTTGCGGCGCATTATCATGAATGTCTTCGGCAACGCCATGAAGTACACGGATTCAGGTCGAGTGTCCGTTCGCCTAGAGGTGAGCGAGGTAGACGGCCGACGATCAGGCATGGAGGTGGTGACTCTGCTCGTATCCGACACTGGCAAAGGCATTTCGGAAGACTTTTTGCGTGGACGCTTGTATACCCCGTTTGCGCAGGAGGATACTCTAGCCGTCGGAGCCGGCTTAGGATTGTCTATTGTCCGAAGTCTGGTGAAATCGTTGAATGGTCGCATCGATGTCAACAGTACCACAGGCGAGGGAACTGTTGTCAAGGTCACTTTGCCTCTCTTGCGACCAGACGTCGAAGATATCGCGGAGGACCCGCTGACTCCACGCTCACCACCCGCCAGAGAAAACGAAACCCCCACTGAAGGCCGTCTGCTGCGAGGCAGTCATGTCGGTCAACGGGTGAGTATTGTAGGTGTGGAACCGGACGAGACAGCCGGACATCCTTTGTGGTCTGTTGTCAGCCGTTATCTGACGGAGTGGTACGGGTTTGAGCTGGTCTCATGGTCGTCTCGTACCCCCGTCGATATCGTCTTTGCTGAAAGAGCGACTTTCTCTGCGGATCTGAAAAGACAGTTTGCAACCAGGGTTCCGGCTCTTCTTCTTTTCTGCGACAAGTCAATTGACCGGGTCGCCACACTGAAGGAATACGCTTCTCTCGCCAGCATAGTCAATATCATCCATCCACCATGCGGTCCGTACAAGCTTGCCCAGAGCGTTCGCAAGTGCCTTAATGCGCAAGCCGGCAACGCGTCAAGCACAAAACCCATAAAGCTTCCAGAACGCCCTAAATTTCTCTCTAATAAAATCCGCGAGTCCGAGTCCTCGATAGCCGACTTCCCAGACGACATGGTGGAGTTAATGCCGGGGATGACGACCAGCTCTGGGGCATCGTCATCTCTAGAATCGGCGCATTCACCCACGCAGAGTGAGATTGCGGATCCCCTCCCGATCAACACGTCTCCCTCCTCATCGGTATGGCATCTGTCACCGGCAGGGGCCAAAGAGCCCGAACCCAAACCGCAGCGCCTAGCGCGCGTCCTCGTGGTGGATGACAACTCCATCAACCTCAGCTTGATGCTGACCTTCATGAAAAAGCGTAATCTAGCCACCCTGCACACTGCCGAGAATGGCAAAATAGCGGTCGACGCGGTGGAACGGGTGCAAGAGGGGTTTGACTTGATTTTCATGGGTGAGTTCCCCTTGCCTTTTCCAAAAAAAAAAAAAAATTTAATCAAGACACAGTGGACTAATCAAGGTCATAATAGACATTTCCATGCCTGTCATGAACGGCTTCGAAGCCACGCGGGCTATCCGAGCCATCGAAAGAGAACGCGACTGCTGCAAACCGGCGACGATCATCGCGCTGACGGGGCTCAGCAGCTCGCGCGATGAGTCCGAAGCCCTCACAGCTGGCGTCGATCTGTTCCTCACCAAACCGGTCTCGTTCAAGGAAGTTTCACGACTTCTCGATGAATGGGCCGAAAATGGCCTCAGGGACCGGTGTCTTTCATCATAAATTGGTCCGATCAGACGGGGTACGCCTCGATTGGATTCCATCACGTTCCTTTGTTTCTCTGTTTTGATCTTGCATCCATCATGGGCGGCTGTTTGCTGGATCCGGCGTTTTGGTTGCATATGGATACATATATATTGTTTTGATCTGTCATGAGTGATACCCTTTGCATGATAATATACGAGTCAATCTATTTTCGCTTTACGATGAACCCATAGTTCAGGAACTCTTCCTTCTTCCTGTTCCACCACTTGTTCTTAAGCATGATATCATAAGAAAGTCATTCAATTCCTAGCCTTGAAAAGTGGGGCCGAATTATTTCTTTTCCTTCTTGTTCATGTTTCTCTACGTAGGCGGTAAGAGACAAGTGTATATATATATAGTCATCTCCCTGAAAACTGTATATATTGATTGGGTGGCACTTCTTTCACCCGCATGCTGATCCCATCACATTCCGTAGATTTCCATGCATCGCTTACTCCGTCAATCCCCAGCTGCCTCAAATCATATCTTCAAGGATACCCCTTTTAGGTATTCCCTCGCCAACTCGTTCCTTGCCTTCAACAGCAACCATGGCCACCCAAGTAAACCCAGTCCACGACCGCTGACGGGTGGCATGGCATCATCCCAAGCAGCCAATTCCCCGCCGAAAAAGGCCGCTACCACCTCTATATCGGGCTGTTTTGCCACTTTGCGCACCGCGCCAACTTCGTCCGTCACTTAAAGGGCCTAACGGACTTCGTCGACGTCAGCACAGTAAAACCCTATCCCAAAGGCAACGCGGAAGGCTGGCCCGGTTGGCGCTTCCCCAGTTCCATTGAAGAATACCCCGGCGCGACCGTAGACCACCTGTATGGGGAGGACTATCTCCACAGCCTTTATTTCCGCGCAGATCCGGAATACAAGGGGCGGTATTCAGTGCCATTGCTATGGGACAAAAAGACCGCGACGGCCGTTTGTAACGTATGCATAATAACTATATCCTTATTCAGTCCATAGCGCACAACTCAATCAATCAATCAATCGAGAGTATATCACACCACTAAACCCGAAACACAGGAAAGCGCTGACTTCCTCCGCTGGCTCCCCACAGACTTCAACGACCTTCTCCCCCAACCCCTAGCCACAATCGACCTCTACCCACCCCATCTCCGGGCCCAAATCGACAAAATCACCCCCTGGATGCAATCAGACCTGAACACAGGCTTCTACAAGGCCTGCTTCGCCTCCTCCCAAGAAGAGTACGATAAGAACTTCCTGCCCGTCTTCGGCGCCCTCCAACAAGCTAGAGCGTCTTATCGCACAGAATGACAGCCCCTTCGTGCTGGGATCCGAGATGACCGAGCTAGATATTCGGCTGTACGCGACATTGATCCGCTTCGACACGGTGTACGTCCAGCATCTCAAGTGCAATCTGGGCACGATTCGGCATGAATACCCCGTGCTGAATAATTGGTTGAAGGGGATGTATTGGGACGTGGAGGCGGCGAGGGTGTCGACGGACTTTAAACATATCAAGGAAAATGTATGCTATTTATTTAATTATTCGCATTTGTTGAACTGAACGGTTGAGAGCTTGTATAGGCTAACCCACTCCCCGGCGCAGTATACGAAGAGTCATGGGGATATTAATCCTAAGGCGATTACGCCCTTGGGGCCGTTTCCGGATGTTGAGGAGGGCGTTGAGAGGGATCCGGGGGGAGGGTTTGGCTGTGAGAGGGGTGAGGCATCCGACGTTGGTGGAATATGAGGCTACGATTCCGGACGTATAGCTATAGTTGTGGGGGGATGGTTTGAGTGGGTGGTGGTGCTTGTATCAAATGGATTCTGTGGTTGTCTGGGTTAGTGGTACATGGTTGAATTTAGCTAGGTCGTTGGTGATGATAAAATAAATAATATAACATCTGCTATAAAGTTTCATTTCTCAGAAAAGTATGAATTTTTATACTTTCCAAATTAAACTTGAATTTTTAATAATAAATTTCAAAGTTCATATGTATAAAACTAAAAATTTCATTTGCATTTGTATTCTCATACAAAATAAGCACTTTTTCTTTGTAACCCGACTTTCCGTTGAGCCCGACCGGTCTTATCAGAGGTAAATCAGCTCTGTGACGAGGATCTTGATTTAGAGCGATGGCTTTCTTACAGAGCCGATCATTGGAATGTGCTAGTGGAGCGCTTGATTAGCGAATAAGTTTAACGATCTTGAGTGGGTCAAGAACAAAAGGTGTGTGCCCAGAGACTAGATACATATTGGAGATATCAAGCACACCGGCTATACAGGAGTACCAATCTACTTCACACGGTAGGCCTTTATAAACAGGCTCAAGAACAGCGTTACACCCGCAATCGCACAACAAACCGCCCACACAGTCTGCAACCCATAAACATAAGCAGACCTTAGCTGCAAAGCTAGGGCACCGGGCATCGAAGGCAAGAGCTCGATGACAGCGAATGCATCATGACTATACCGATCCGCAAACCCCGCCAACTCAGGATCCCCTGCAACACCGAGAGCCAACGGGGTCAGAGTGTGGACGGAGTCCCACCCGTACATGATTCTACCCCAAGAGAAAGGGGTCAAGAACGAGCTGGTGGATGACACAAACAATAGTATGCCAATTGAGTCGATCATACGGCACTGATTAGAAAGGAGTTGGTGGGTAAGCTCAATGGCATGAAATAAATGACCAAGGCGGAGCCAATTCCGATGAAAGGGAGGTTGATGCAAAAGGTCCAGCGCTGCAGAAGTCAGAAATAGCCACATCTGACTTTGTACTCGATCGCCATACCCATGTCGACTTTTCAGCAAAAATTCCGCCAAGCACAGGCCCCACGACCGATCCCAATGTCCACATGGCACTAAGAAGTCCAAAATATTTGCCGCGGTCACTTAAGAGGTACGTAGTCTGCGGTCAATACACCTGTTAGGGTGACGATGCCGCCACCCCCTACCCCTTGAAGAGAGCGACCAAGGAGGAGTTGAAATACATTGTGCGTGGTTGTAGCAACAAGACTGCCGATACAGAATAATAGAATAAATATTAGAACGAAGGCTTTGCGACAGAAGAGATCAGAGAGGGAGCCAAAGATCGGTTGGGATACTGCTTCATCAGTCCATGGGGCTGATCGATTAAGATACGAAGTCCCGGCCCAAAAAGCCTCAATGGCTGTCGCATGTAATTCGCGCGCCATCCTCTGTCAAGCTTAATTGAAGGAACAAAACAACACATCAGTCATCTTCTGGTGCTTACTGGCAATGCCACCGAAACGAAGGAGCCGTCAAGAGCCGCCATGAGGCTAAGTATCATCAGGGCTGCCAATGTGAGGCTCCGGTCCCATGCTAGATGGAACGCATCGCTCACATCTGAGTCATTATTTTTTGCCAACATCGTTGTATCGAGGCTTTGCTGAGACTCTGCTCTTGTTTGGACCGTCAATATGGGAGGTTGTCAGGGGCGTTGTCCGGGGCAAAGGGAAATAAATGTCAAGAAATCAGCGGTGTGACACGTATAGATCACCGTTCTCAACGCAGGGTCCCACAAATAGCATGAGCGTTTTAGGTTTTGGTCCTGGTGGACGCTAGGGGGTAATGTGACTCGGGGATTTTCTAGGACATGTCATGCGATATGAAATATGACCTCTAAAACGCTTTCTTTAATGGCCCCTCGGCCGCCCAGAACCTGGGTGATTACGCTTGTTCCTGCTTGTTGTTCATCTCCAGACAAGCATGTAGCTTTCTTGGTTAACTTCAGCGGTTCACCTCTCAGCGCCGCGATGGAACCGCTAGAACTAATCCATGAAAGAAACTAACCCCTTCAGATTGTGGGTATTGCGATGAGATTGCTAGGGTGTGCCAAGACTGCTGGAAAATTCCGGATATGCTCGTTAATTGGGACAGAGATGGAGCGGTTCCCAAGAGCTACAATCTGATCCAGAAAGAATTGAGGCATAGGATCATATCGTACTTGTATAAATCGGAAGATGAAGTTAGTGTGGCCAAGCCGCTATCTTGTTCTGGGGATCGACTCACTGGTCGTGATTGAAATCCGCAACTGGTGATGCCAGAGATTCGGGCTAGAGATCGGCGTCTTGGAGTTTATGAACGCGGGAAATATCGCACAACTGGTCCGCGTTGCGTTGAATGGTTTGAAAGTCAAATACATACCCAGGACAAGAATTGAGCGTGCAGGTACATGAAGGATAAGTGTTGCGATGTAATAATGGTCAAGGTATCATTTTAATGTAGAGAAATTAGAGGGTCTATATAATACGATGCATGCACGATCGCTCGAAATATGCAGGCATGCGATGTTGAAAATAAAATGATCGTCAAAATCAATAGCGCTCAATAAGCCAATTTCTCCTCAGGCCCTCATTCATGTCTAATAAACGCTTACTCTCGATGCGCTTGACGATGATATAATTATTGACGAGAGTTTCGCCGATGACTTCCTGGAGAGCGGGGTCTGATTCTAGGGCGTTAAGGCTCTGAGAAAGGGATTTCGGGAGTTCGGTGGTGATGCCAAGAGCCTCACGCTCTGGTGGTGAGAGCTTGGCTGCGTCATCTGGTTTAATTTGTTAGTTTTGGGTACCTTTGTGAGTAAATGGGATGTGGTAGAGGACACTTACGGATACAGTCTTTGGCGGTGAGGGGGAGGTTCTCTTTCACGCCAAGGTAGCCGGCTGAGAGGAAGGCGGTCATAGCTAGATACATGTTGGCGAGTCCATCTAGGGTTTTGATTTCCCAATGGCCCGGGGAGATCTTGCGAATGGGAGTTTCGCGGTTCTGTGTACCCCACGTGACCCATTCACTGCCGGCCCACAGGCCCGACTTGACGCGGTCATAACTTATATCCTGCGAGAGGGCGAAAGCCGCCAGGGCGGGATAGTGGCGCATAACGCCAGCGAGGAACGAGTTTTCCTTGGTGGGAGGTGAGATAGAGACGTGAGCGTGGGACGCCGAACCAGCGGCGTGAGGAAGGGGACGGGGGTGGAGCGTAGCGCGCAGACCGTGCTGCTCGGCAACACAGGTGACGACTTGGCGGGCTTTGATTAGGGTGTCCACAGCGGCGATGGGGGAGCCGGGGGGCAAGATGAACTCGAACTGGCCAGGGGCGGACTCCGAATGGAATTGCTCCAGGTGGATGCCGATGGATGCGAGTGTGTCGACGATCTCCTCCAGCAAAGGGACCATTTGCCGGGTATCACTAGTCATTTGAGACCAGGAGTGGTTCTTGACCGCGGGAACGTATTCAATCTCACCCGAAGCATTGGTGCTGGGTTTCAGGAATATAACTTCGATCTCGAAGCCGCAAGTGACTTCAATGCCGTGCTCACGGAAGCTGTTGGTCACTCTTTGCAAAGTCGTGCGCGGACATCCCGGCAGTGGTGCACCCTCTTCCGTTTTCCAGTAGGTCATCACAGTGGCGCTCTTTGAGTTGATGCCGACATTGCGGCTGAGAGTGGACAGGTCCGGTTCCATGTAGAATTGGCCGGTGACTGACCCTTCTGGCGCAACCATGTCGTCCTGAAGCATCAATTGGGTGGCGAGACAGATGCCGATACGGCGTTGCTTTCGCACAATCTTAGCGAACTCGGTGACGGGAAACATCCGGACCCGAGTAGTGTTTGTATAGTCGAAGAATTGCATCCAAATATACTTGACATCGGGGTTACTCCGCATGAACGCGTTGAGACTGCTCGTCGATGTGGAGGACACGGAGTTCGCAGAAACCGGGACCTCGTAAGTCAGCGTCTCGTTCAAGCTATACGCGCGGTTAGAATTGTGGAACAGGATGTCAGCGACCGCCTGTTTCGCCTGATCCACGGTAAAATCGCCCTGTTGGACATAATCCACGAAGATCTTCTCCATCACATCGCGAAACTGTTTATTGGCCAAGTAGAAGGTTTCCGGGAAGAAATGGCCATCCGTGCTCCACAGCAAGCGCGTAGTGGGGACAATATCCAAACTCTCGCGCAAGATGGACTCCTGAGCATCGCGGCTCACCATAGGGAAGACCTCGCCTAGGTCCAGGTACACATTGGGATACACACAGGCCAGATACCCAGCTTCGCGGGTGTATGGGTACGAGGAATGCAGCAACACGAAATCTACTCCCGGGTACTGGGCAATAAGGGACTGCAGGTGGGCCGGGTTGGCGAGTACCAAATCGATGTCGTTGTCGCCTAAGCCAGTGTGCAGCTGCAAGGGTTTGTTGGGGGCCGAGGCGCAGGCGGCCTTAGCGGACTGTAGTAAATTGAGTGTGTGACGCACTACCCAGTCATTAAGCGGCTTATCCTCCACTCGGTATGCAGACCCCTGTCCTTGACCAACCGTACGTGCAAACGAGTCTAGCAAGGGGGTCTCATCGTCGTCGTCCGTGGACTGGACATTAAGCCCAGTTCGGTAGCAAATCACCGACTTGAACCCCACCACTGCGGGGTCTGCGATCGCCTCGGAGATACGTTGCTTAAAACCCTCACGGAACTGATCCCACCTGTCTCGGAGGACAGAGAGGTCGCCTTCTTGTGGTCTAGAGTCATCGCGCATGAGCGACGTAATCGTTTGGGCCGCTAATACCTCAATCCGTACAATCCGTTTGGTCTGCGATGCGGTGAAGCGGTCATGCCACTCGTAGGACTCGATGTCTTGGTCGGCGAGGAGATCGTCGAGGAGCAAGCTATGCGTACCCTGCAAGCATTCACGAATCAATCCCTCATAGTCGCGCTGCACCCATGCGTCGCGCGCAGCCTTGACGTGATCCCAATCGGACGAGGAACAGCGGTAGAGAGCAGCGAGCTGTACAGCGGCGCGGTGAAGAGGTAATGTGGAATGGGCGTTATGCAAGGCGGTTCCCTGAGCTTCTGAGGTGATCTGTTCAAAGGGATACTTGGCGTAATTGCAAGCGGCATCACGGGTGAGGATGTTATGGGCATGGTTGTCAATGAGGGGATGGGATTGAATCAAAGATTGGAGAGAAGAGAGCTCCATGATTATATTGGTAATTAAAATTATAAAGATAGCCGTAAAATTAAGAGAGAGAAAAAGAGCAAAGTACCACCGTCACCAGGAGTAGAATGCGTTCGGGTTTGATGACGCAAAAAGAAGAGAGGGGTGGTCACCTAGCGAGAAGACCGAGAAGGTGACTATATATGGTGTCGGAGAGCGCGATCGAAGGAGAACAGAAAAATAGAACAGAAAGGGAAACAAAAAAGAAGCAGATGCTTACCCAATTAGGCAACTCGCCATTCTCAGGCTGTCGATCGAGTCGTCGAAATGTACTGAATTTGATGGGATATGGACACCCGATGCGACAGTATCGGAGATGTTACCTCAAAGATCGATGCTTATTTCAGCGGGGGGAAGGAGAAGATACCAGGACAGGAACCGATGTAGGGACTTGTAGGGACTTGTAGGGAAACCCGCCTGTCAGAGGGAGAGGTACACGACGAGCCAATCCAAACAGGAAGACTTGACGACCGAGGGGTTCATGAGGGGAGGGGGAAATAATGGGAATGCATGCATTATTGCCAGAGAAAGAAAATAGAACGATTAACAATGGGGAGTGGATTCACAAAAAAACAAGACGGAAGGAGATCAAATCGATGATCATCTCTTCCTCGTGAACTATTCCTCTTCCGGGCATCTCCACGAGCAGCGGCAGTGTCAAATACGGTTAAGTGCCGAGTCACTGGTGCGGTTTGTCTGGTTTGCTCCCCTCCCCGTGACCAATTTAGAAGCAAAGAGGGATTGGGTGCCTTAGTGCCTTTCGGAGCTTGACTCCGGTCACCCAATGGTCTCCATTTTAATCTATTATACTTATCCATTTAGGTCCGTGCCTGTTCCCTCCCCTTCTTTAAAAAGTATCTGCAGGTCTTCTCATTCCTTAATGAACAGTACTATTATTACTAATTGCTTGCCAACACCGTTTCTCGTTCTCGATTAAACTTCCTATATCAGTTTAAACTGATAGACATGTCGCCAAATGGACAACTCATCCTTGCATTATTTGCAGACATACTGACGTCGGAATCCACTACCACTAATAGTACTATATCCTATACCAATTAATACTGTCCCTCAATTGTAAGAGTTCCCGTCTTCGTGACCAGATACTCATTGACTGCCACCTCTTTCCCGCTCTCCTTCCCATACCCGGACTCCTTGATTCCTCCAAAGGGTGACTCCGCGGCAGATGAGTTGCCCGTATTCATGCCAATCATCCCAGCCTCCAGATTCTCCAACAACCGCCACATCCGGTCAATGTTCTTGGTGAACGCGTAACTAGCCAGTCCCATACTAGTGTCATTGGCTAACTGCACTGCCTCTTCCTCCGTTTCAAACTTATAGAGTGCAGCGATTGGCGCAAAGGTCTCTTCCCGCGACACCAGCATATCTTTCGTCATGCCCGTCAGGATCGTTGGCTCGAAGAAATACCCCTTGGTGCCTGAGACTTTGTTCCCACCCAGAATCACATCGGCCCCTAGTCGACGAGCATCCTCCACCTGGCTGAGGGCCTTGTCGATGCTGCGAGAGGTGGTCACCGGGCCCATGGTCGTGCCTTCTTTGGCACCATGACCAACCACCAACTTCTGGGTATGCTCCTTGAGCAACTGCGTAAAGCGATCATAGATGCCGGCCTGGACATAGACACGGTTGGCCGTGATACATGCCTGTCCGGCATGGCGCCACTTCAGAGCCATCAGCTGGTCTAGCGCTTGATCCAGATTGGCATCATCGAACACCAAAAACGGGCAGTTCCCGCCCAGCTCCAGCGTCAGCTTCTTCAGACCGTGAGAACAATGGGAGGCGATCAGCTTCCCAACCCGCGTAGAGCCGGTGAAGGTCACCTTCTTGACGAGCGGATGCTTACACAACGCCTCACTCAACGGCGGCGTATTATCCAGATCCGTGGTTAATACATTAAACACACCAGCGGGGAAGCCTGCTTTCTGAGCCAGATGCGCCAACACCAACGCCGACAATGGAGTCTCCGGGCTCGGCTTTACGATCATGGTGCAACCCGCTGCAAATGCAGCGCCCGCCTTGCGAAGCACCATTGCGATAGGAAAGTTCCACGGCACCAAGGCGGCCGCCACGCCGATCGGCTGCTTGATCGTAAACACTCGGCGATTCGGCGCCGCGGGGACACTGATTCCGCCGTGGATGCGCTCGGCCTCGCCGGCGAACCACCAGGTGAAACCCGTGGCATAGTCGATTTCTCCGTAGGACTCGGCCAGCGGCTTGCCCGTCTCATGTGTGAGGATCTTTGCGAGGTCAGGCTTGGCTTCGCGGATCAGTGCATCCCACTTCATGAGCCATTGAGCCCGCTGGCGCGGATTAGTTTTCTTATATTGCTCGAAGGCCGCATGGGCGGTTTTGACGGCTGAATCCACGTCCTCGGCGGTATTGGCGGGACAACTAGCCCATGCGAGGTCGGTCCCGGGGTCTGTTTATCATATTAGCGATATACATACGTAGTCTTGGTGGAGTAGTTGTTTTACCAATGACTTCAAAGCGCTTCCCACTCTTTGACTGGACCCAGTTGTTGCCGACGAAGGAGTCGAAGTGGAGTAGACCCGGGTCGTCGAGCTAACAAATACATGAGTAGTTGTTCCATGAGAGTAAACGGAGCGATAGGATACCTCGAACGGCAGTTTATACTGATTAGCCATGATCAGATGCTACGTACGTTTGATACTGTAGATTCCTTCCCTGGTACCGAAGTAATGACGGGAGTGAAAAGATGTGCAGAGAGCTCCAAGACTGATCTACATTTATACCAGTCAAAAGGTCACTGACACGTTTGACCCCGCAACAAACCCCTCATTGGATCCCTCGGCTTATCGAACTTAATCAATTTCAATAACCCTAATAATATAATTCTAAAAGAAAACATCATTACTCAGATATCCATATAATTCTATACAGATCATGTCATAGCCATAAGAGAATTAGCTAGGAATAGTACAGAAGAAAAAGAAAGGAAAGGGAAAAGAGCCCTACACCAAACTATCCACACTCGCCGCCCTCCCCTCATCCGCAGGACTACTACTACTATGAGCATGGCTATGTGTGTACCGCACTTCCACATCCGTAGTCTTCATGATCCCGCCCTCCTCACTACTCAAACTCGGACTATCTCTTCGCCGGTACTTTCGCATCTCGCGCTCCTCCGCAATGGGGTCAACCTTCGCTTGATACGGGCGCGCCAACTCGAACCCACCATCCGTTCTTGATCGGACTGCAGATTTCGGGCGTGAGCTTCCATATCCTGACCGATACCGATTCGAGACACTAGCGGTTCGGTACCGCGAAGACTTCCCGTTTCGAGAGGTACCGAGTAGTCGGGGCAGGTATGTAGAGGCGATGGCTTTCATGGCTGGCGCGCAGCCGGCCATCACAGCGACGTGGACTTCGACGGCGGAGCTACAGAAGCCGATATCCCATGTAGGATCGGTCGATATGGAGGCTGGATAGTAAGCTTTTGCGAGGATGACGAGACGCCAGATGCCGACGAAGGTTGCTCTGTGTTTCCCTTGGTTAGCGGCTTGATCGTGATTATAGAAAAGGTAGGTCCATGAGAGGGAAAAAGGATATACATACACCCCACCCATGCAGAGAATAATGCACACAGCAATCTTGCGTCGGAGCGGCATCTGAAGCGACCATGTTATAATGATTGGAATCGATATCACCAAAAAGTCCGTAAAAAGGTTTAGGGCAGCAGTGGAGACGTAGAATGCGCCCTGATCGATACAAGTTCCGCCGGGAATCGATAGATCATAAACGTATGCGACGGGACTGCATTGGAATATATCCACGAATAGGACCGCGAAGAACAGGCACACCGTAAAGGTCATCGTGCCCCAGATGAGGGTGTTGATGAGTCGGGATTTTGAGTCCAAGCGACGGAAGAACAGGAGGATGGAGATTTTGACCATGGTCAGGCAAGGGTTGTAAAGGAGCTGCGTTGCGTAGTTCCACTATGGGGTTTAGGACTGATTGTTTGATTTGAGCATTGGATTTGGATTCGTTCTTACGATTAAGCCCGTCTTTCTGTCATAGTCCTTAGGGACATCCCAGTAGTGGATTCCTGTGTAATTTGTTTTGACATCTGCGACTGCTTAGCACTGGACTCGATGCGTGATATGGAATACCGGGGGACTTACAGTACCACATGGCGACCGTCTGGCCGACTGCGAGGATCTGACAAGTCAGCATCTAGCATTTCTTACTCTGAACCAGCAAGAGGCATACATATCCTAACACAATAAAGTAGTCATCTATTCGAGTCAGTGAAGAAGTCGGCTCGACTTAGACGGGAACGCACCACTTTGTATTGAGCTTCTCGACAAATATCGACCCCAGAACCGCAGAAGAATCGAGATTCCCCCTAGGACGGGGAATGCTACGATAATTCCAAGTGCGGTCTTCTGGTTACTATCATCAACCATCGTGCCTCCCCTCGAGATCAACGCAAATACGCTAAGATTCCTGGGCGCCGTTCTCATGGTAATAATATAAACCAACAGTCGTTCCCACGTGTCAGGGCTACGCTCAGATCCAATTCCAGAACTTCTAAGGCAAGATATCCAATCCATTGTCTGGGCCATGGTCTACGGTCTGATCAGGCCCTGCGGGGTCCACCGGAACGGCGGATATTTGATATCAAGTCGGGTCCGTCAGGATTCTGGTACGTCGGAGCCGAAAATTTGAGGGAACCATTTAAGTCCTGCTTATGTTCTCGAAAATTCATTAGAGCTCCTACACGTGGGAAGGTTCACATTGATCTGTGTGGCTCTGGCGGTTTCGCGCGAGCCGGAGTATTAACTCTGGGGGGTATGGTTGGTGCTCATCACCAACCTGCATCATCTTTCATCAAACAAGAGGGGGAAAAAAAGATGTACTCGGTGCATAATGGGAGTGTGTCTCGGATGTTGGTCTCGCTTAAGGTCAGTAATTGGCTATCAAAACTGGATATTACATTCATAAATTGCAGTTCGTCAGCTTGCATACTTGCATTTCAGTTCGTTAGGTATATTTATAGCAAAAGATAAATGTAAAAAAGACAAGATACTGGTGAAATGAACTTTTGGCTCTCAAAACAACTACAGGGCATTCGTTTTATTCGTTATAAGCATCTGAGCCCATACTGGCCGACACAACCTTGACGTCCTCGGGCCTTTTGTGCGAGGTATTTCAAGTGGGCTCGCTGGTCATTGTCAGAAGAAGACCCACAATAGATTACCATCGGAAAAAAAAAGACATCCCGACGCTTTAGTTTGGCATAGATCATTTTGGCGATATTAATTCATTTACTAGTTTCGTAGACTATGCAGATTCACAAGTCTTGGTGGTGAGAGATACACATAAGCACGACTATTGCAACGGCTTCAGAGAAACAACGCAAGAGCAAAAGGACTGGGAGTCATCGAACCATGGAGCTTCACAAGGTTCCCTAGATCTCTGGACCCAAGAATCCTATAACTCCACTGATGAGCAGTGAAACTCGGGCCAGCAAAAGCACAGTGAAACGGGTGGATGATCAATGGGGGCACGGGGAGGGATTGACACGAGGATCAACTGTTCTCTATGGATCTCGATAACAGAAGCAATATCTAATGTCTTTTAACAATCTTCCACTACGTTATGATAGAGTATACTACAGTAATAAGGTGGGAATTGCCTGCAGGGTTGCCATGTGCTTTTCATGCATGCAGACAACATGGTTTACATTCTTCGGTCTGTAACTCGATTCTGCACGGAGCTCCTGGCATTTCGGATATTCGGTGTAGATGTGGGAACCACCATTTTGGGGGTTTGTTTTGGTTTTTGCTTTCTTCTTCTATTTTTCCTATTTTTACACTACCGGATTTTACCTCGGCTTCTTGTGTTTTCTTTATACTAACATTAATCAACCCATACAGCAAGTATGCGTGTTTGCTGTACATGCAAGTGGCCTCTAGCAACTTAAGCGATGTTGTCTCCATAGTCTAGATGCATTCATATATTGTGGCTTCTCGGTAGTGTCCTGGAAATAAATTAATGACATGTCCGATCTCAATAGCCAAGCTTTTCATGTCCTTCATATCCGGCTCTTCCGTAAAGGAAGGGCTTGCTCGGTGAATCCCCGCTGTTGATGCCATCTACTGATAATTCTAGGCGCAAAACTCTTCCAAGTCACTAAATGCATACTGTCGCTTTTTTTCCCTTCTACCCAATGAGTGCATGGTGCATTTGGTTGCACTGTTTCGTCTTTCTGCGGTCCTTGCACCTCTCAACCATGGAATCCCAAGTCTTTACACCAAGTGGGGACGGGGATGCCCATGGTTCCCGGACGGTCCCCAATATATCCATATCTAACCAAGAATTGCATGATGTTTGTAACGTTGTGGGTCGATTCCTTACGGGAAGAAGAAAGGCCCGACACTCACCAGCAAGAGTCTAGCCGGTGTTTACCCTTGTCTGTGGCCTCTTCCGCGGATTTCTAGTTCGAATAGCAACCATAACACTTACCAAGACGGCGAGTTAGGGTATCGGTTATCTGGCCGTTTATCTTCTCGTGGAATAAAGTGTCCATATTAGAGCCTAAGGATCAAACTAAACGCAGCACTTACAAGGGTTATTGGCTATTCCCTTAGGCTGACACTGTTGGACTGACTCGCCTCTCAGCACGGTCTTCGCTACCATCCACTATTCGGCCGGCGTGCTCAGTAGACCGTGACAGTCTTGAAAAGACCGAAGACTTAGGCATGCGTTGTAACTGTATAATATCCTGGGATTCCCTCACTTATGGCTAAGGTTTCATTTTCCTTTTTACCCCCCAGATACGGCTTTGCCTATAACCTAGCGGGCAGTGTGCTGGTATCACAATGGCTGCTACATTGTCCTCCGCAAACCTCCTTCTTGCCGCACTTGCCCTCTGGACTCCGTGTCAGGCTGCTCCATCCTCTGCGACACCGGTCGCCGCAGCTGTAACCGCAGTCCCGTCTTCTAGGACAGCTGCAGATGCTCCTCTCTTCCATAGTGAGACTCTTCAGTTGACCGACTGTGTGCTCAACAAGCTCCATCTCCGGAATAACTCGCGTCTCTTTGCTTTTGGCAGCAATGCTACCTCATCCAATCTGAGCCTGCCAGAGAATAGCTCCTGCAAAGCTTTTCCCGGGGACTCTTCCTGGCCATCTCTTTCCACTTGGTCACTTTTTGACCGCCTTCTCGGCGGTGCTCTAATTAAGACCGTTCCTCTTGGGGCGTCTTGCTATTCGTCATGGCCGGAATATGACAGCGCCCAATGCGAGATCGTCTTGGATAATTGGACTGTTTCCTACCTCCAGTACGTACATATCTCCCTACTGCTCAAAATTCAAATTTTCTTTTGCTAATCTGTCTACTAGTGCTGAGAACCCGGCTTCGATCATGTGGCCGTTGTATGAAGGCCGGACATGTCTCCCTACTGATGATCCCTCTGGCACTTGCACCGTTGGCGGCTACAGCAGCTACGCCGTCAATGTAAGCTCGGTCGCTCAGATTCAGTTGGCTGTCAACTTTGCCCGTAACACCGGCATCCGTCTGCTTGTCAAGAACACCGGCCATGACTTCAATGGCAAGTCCACCGGTGCCGGAGCTCTCGCACTCTGGACCCACAACCTCAAAGACATCGTGTACTATGAGGATTACCAGGGTCGCAGCTACCGCGGTCCTGCTGTGAAGATGGGTGCAGGCGTCCAGGCTTCTGAGATCTACGCGAAGGCCAAGGAGCTGGGCTTCACTGCGGTCGGCGGTGAAGGCAAGTCTGTCGGCGTCGCTGGTGGATTCGTTCTGGGTGGTGGTCACTCACCCATGTCGAGTATCTATGGCTTGGCTGCAGATCAAGTGCTCGCTTTGGAGGTCGTCCTTGCAAACGGACGCTTTGTCACCGTGACTGAAGAGACCGATGCTGATCTTTTCTGGGCTCTCCGTGGTGGTGGTGGCAGTAAGTCATGGCCTATATAACGGTGCCTTACCTTGTCAGCAACTAATTGAGTACTACTTAGACACTTACGGTATCGTAACCTCAATCATCTCTCGTGTCCATCCCAAGGTTGGAGTGACAACTTCAACCTTCAACTTCGCCACTGGCGCCAACGTCAGTGTTGACACCTTCTGGGCTGGTGTCCGCACTTACTTGGATCGCTTCGCGGACAACGCCGACGCCGGTACCTACGCCTATTTCTGGGTGATGTCCACGGGAACTGACTCATTCTCATTCCTCATGAACCCGTATTTTGCCGTCAACCACACTGTGGCCGAATTTAACGCCCTGATGAAGCCATGGTTTAACGAGCTCGATCGTCTAGGCATCTCGTATACGCCTGATACTCAGTACCATGACAACTTCTATGACGCCTGGGACGCCGTCTTCCCTCTCGAGACCGTCGCCTCTTCCGTCATGGTCACTGGCTCACGTCTGTTCCCCCGTGCCAACTGGGAGGACGCCAGTCTACTGAACGAGACCTTTGACGCACTCAAGGCCACCGTGACCGCCGGACATCCGCTACTCGCCTTCAATCTCAAGGCCGAATTACCCGATGGTTATCCCGAGAGCTCTGCTAACCCAGCCTTCCGCAAGACACTCATGCACGCTATTACTTCCACCAGCTGGACCAACAACTACACGAACACCCAGATTCTCAACGAACTGGAGCATTTCGCCAATGACGTTCTCGGCGTCTGGCGCAAGACCTGCCCTGAGGCCGGAGCTTACATGTCTGAAGCGAACATCCTGGAGCCCAACTTCCAGCAGTCATTCTATGGCTCAAACTATGAACGGCTGTACAAGCTGAAGCAGAGGTATGACCCCTCCGGGCTTTTCTACGCCCCGACCGGAGTCGGCAGTGAGAACTGGACCGTGAAGAGCCAGGATGGCCTTCCTGACCAGAACGGACGGTTGTGCCGTGCTTAATCGGATCATCCCTCACCATCCAACGATTCACATACATAGACGTTAGATATCCCTTACCGTGTACTCTAAACAACGAAGATAACATGCATGTACATATCCAATTCACGAAGCAATAGAGCACAGTTCAAAAATAAACCCTCGATTCCATTCGTGCCAACCTCTCCGCTCTGCTCAACTCCTCATTATCTAACTCTAATATGGGTTCTCCTCCCACAACCCCACCACCCCCAGCTAACAACCCTCTCTCAACCCCTCCTCCGCTCCTCAAACCATCAAGATCTCCCCCATCTCCCCCATCGGCCACTCCCCAAATTCCCCTCTTAACCCCCCACCACCTCTCCAACTCCCCTCCCCCCCTCAACGGCAATGCCCCCACTCCGCCATGCTCTCCATCCGACTGCTCCTCGACGAAACCAGCACTTCAACTGGAACAGAAACGAGACCATCCTGGACCTGACTTTGCCGTTGCGGCTGCGCCGCCCGTAATTGGGAGTAAACTGTGAACAAAGCCGCCTCCGTGGCAGCGAGACGGTGCTCAAGGTGGGTGATGTAGCCTTGGGGAAGGCCTCTGATGTTCGTTAATAATGATTTCTATAGTGACTTGAGTTAAGAGGGCAAGCTATAACGAACCGTTTCCCACTTTCGGGATATATACATCTGCTTTGGGATGTTGGGGTTGTTGCGCATTGCGTACAGATCGGACTTGGTTTGTTAGTTTCCTGACAAATTAGGGAATCTAGGGGCCTTGAGGCAGGGGGTATTATACAGGAGTCGGTCACACTGGGGTGTGCTCTGTTAGTAGTTGTTCTTATATCGATACTATTGAGTTACCTTGTAGTTAGGTTAATGGGTACTGACTTTGCATTTCTTTTGGCGACATGGTTCGCAGGAGATGGGGTTCTGAGAGTGAGATTTATATACAGTGTTTGAGGTCATTGTTTGGGTTTGATTGGATTGAGTTATATTAGATATTAGGGTAGTAGATGAGGAGTTGAGGAGTTGAGGGTCTACTCACGGAGTAGATTGCATTCAATTGAATCGAATGGGGGTGGTTGAACGGAGTATGCCGCAGGAAGAAAGTCCGGCGATGTGTGATTGGTTGGCTGGTTTGGTCCCCGTTTTGGCTAATTTATACCTGAGGCATAACTGGCCGACCGATCAAGAGTGAATCCCAACTAGTAGTCAACTATAAGGCAGTTAGTTATATCAGGTTCAACTACTCCAAACGTGTATTGGAATTATATTCATTTACCTTTTCATGCTACCCAAAATCTTATTATTATCTTGATCTATATTCTTTGATACCTTTATTTTGGGATAAGAGCGCTACACATGCACTAAGAAAATATATAATATTCGAGATGAGTTACAGGACAAAGTATGCACAGAGTGCATGGTTCGCTTTTCTGTTACACTTCCCCAAATGATCGTCATGGTCCTGAAGACAAGCTCGAAGGGAACCCCTGGTATGCCATGTGAGCGGCACAGAGAACTTACCCACCCACACCTACTATTTTATGGGGACATGCATCATGATTGACATGCTCTATGCCAAGCTCTGATAGTCGTTCTTGCACTTGGCATGCATTTCTCCACCCCCACACGGATCTTGGAACGCTATCAAGCTCCTTCCCGTCACCATCACCTCCAAATCCAAGATGGAGTCACCTCACCATGGTAGTTACGTCTCTCCTACCAAGCGGCGGAAGCCCAATCCGCCGCGAGAGATCGGCTTAATGAGGAAATTTTCGTTCGACAATGGCTCCGCCACGTTCCTGGGCAGCTCAAGCGGTATCCATTTCATTCGCATTGTCTACAACGCGTTTGCTCGTCGCTCAGCTCATCTGAGCCAGTTCCAAAAGACACAGGAGGATATAGTCCCTGGAGAAGATGACCAATTACTCCAGAGCCCTGGCTACGATGCACAGGCGGCCAAGAATGAACTGTGGGCACCACAGGAGCTGGATCACCGATCCCCGACGGCTTCATTCGAACAGCTTGTCCAATGGACTAGAAGCTACTTTGAGTGCTGGCATCCGATGTTTCCGTTTATCTCAGGTCCGAGGTTCCTGGAGGTTTTGGAGCAGACTAACCAAGGTGGAGTGGACGGCGTCAAGACTACGGACATGATTCTCGTTCGATCCATTGTATCGATTTCCCTTATGGATGGCCGCCAGATGGATGCCTCAAGGAGCAAACACGTGCCCGCAAATTTGGTATTTCGCACGGTAGGCCAGGCAATGGAAAGCCTGCATACACTCTTTTGCGATCCGCCAACGATATCAATTCTTCAGGCGGCCTTCAGCGTCGCATTGTTTCTCGCTTCGCTGTTGCGCTTGAATGCTGCCTCGCGAATAGGAGGCGTCATCACACGTACCGCGTTCCATCTTGGATTGCATCGATGTCCGGCCCGTTTCTCCTGCTTTAGCCCAGAAGAGGCTTCCATCCGACAGCGGCTATTCTGGTCGATATATTGTCTAGAAAGATATCTTTCTCAAGCTTTAGGTATCCCACTGAGTATACGAGACGATGACATCGACGTGTGTTATCCGGGAATAGAAAGACACGGCGAAGGCACGCATGGTAAGTATGTGCTACCTCAGATTTACAACACGTTATATCTAACTACTCAGACCAAAACGTCCGCTTGCTCTCTCATCTAGCCAAGTTCGCCCGTATCAGGGGGCTTGTCGTCGAACTTCGCAATAAATCTATACTTCATAGCCAGGAAACCCCCAACACTGCCATCCAGGTAAATGGGGAATTGGCCCACTGGTGGAATGAAGTCTACGACGATGTTTACCATGTGGACGACGACCCGGGGTTATCACCACTTCATCGTCTGCTCCTGATCATTTTCCGCCATGAGTCTATCATTTCGATGAACAGACCACTTCTGGCGGTTGAGGGACCTTCACCAGAATACAAGACCGCATTACAGATCTGTATCGGGTCGTCGCGGTCATTGATTACCGCTCTCAGGGGTTATGTCCTGCCTGGTGGTCAGGGAACGGTGCCACTCGTATGGCCGTCGTTCACATGGGCCGTCTGGATGAGCTGTTTGATCCTGGTGTATGCAGCATGGGAAGGCGAATTCCCGGTACCGTCTGCTTCACGGTATGATCTCTATATCTAAGGATAACGCAAAACATACTAACCTCAGCGTAATATGTCTAAGATATGCCAAAACCGGGCTCTCCATCCTGCAGAATCTGTCCATGAGAGGTAGCACCTGGCCGCAAACATGCATCGAAGCCATCCGCGATCTAGAATCGGCTTTAACCAGTCCAGCACCCCAGCCCCCCACCCCAGACCGACCAGCAAGTCCAGGACCTGTCGAAGACAGAGCCCCGGACCACCCCACTGACAATTCCGAAGACCCCCGACCAGCTCCGCAATACAACCCGTCTGTCGTCTTTGGAGACTCGCCGTCGATCAATAATTTCCCCTTCACACACCCCTTCATGGATACCGGAGACTTTGAATCCGGGTGGAATGACCTCTGGACTGTGGCGGATGGGCCGTGGCTGATTGAGGAGAATTTCTGATCAAAATACTGGGTTTCACATGTAGCATCGCTCGCGTCATAGGCGGCTACCTTGTAGTTTGAAGTAATTATGGGGTGATACGAGAAAGATCAACACTCGACTCTCCCTTTCCCCGACTTTCCCCGCGATGCATCAGGATTCCAGCCAAACCCGGAGAAAGACAGAATAGACAAGGAACGTATGAGCGAAGGGTGGCAACCGGGACATATTCACCTCCGGCCCACAGCGTACGGACAAGAGCAAGTCCGGCGGGGTTCACAATCTCCGGCCTTTATGAAGAGATTTTCAAACATAAATACGATTGAAAAGGATATTGAAAGAACTATTAAGATTAATTTAGCCGGTATCTGCAAGCCAACAATACCTACATCACATTTGACAGTTACACATCACTTACCATGAAGACCTACAATATCGCTTCGATCCCGGCGGACGGCATCGGTCCGGAGGTCATCTCGGCCGGAGTTACGGTTCTGAACGCCTTGGCCGCGAAGCTTAACACCTTCAAGCTTGATTTCACCCACTACGACTGGAGTTCCGAGACGTACAAAGCTACCGGGAAGTATATTCCTGATGGAGGACTGGAGGACTTGAAGCGTCATGACGCGATCCTGTTTGGAGCTGTAGGAGCGCCAGGTGAGCCTTTCTAGAAACTACTTTTTCTCTGTTCAATTATTATTCTACATTTATTAAAAAACCGGGCCAAAAAAAAAAAAAAAAAAAGACATCCCTGGTGTGGATTAAGATAGTCCACAGCACCAGACTACGACCCTAGCATGATACCATGATTATTAATGTGAATTCCGACAGACGTTCCCGACCACATCTCCCTCTGGGGTCTTCGACTCTCAATCTGCCAACCCCTGCAGCAATATGCGAATGTGCGACCAACCCGTGTCCTCCGGGGCACGCAATCCCCGCTTCGGGATTGTCCCCCCGGAAAGCTGGACTGGGTGATCATTCGTGAGAACAGCGAGGGAGAGTATGCCGGACAAGGGGGCCGATCCCACCGGGGTTGCCCTTGGGAAGTAGCTACTGAGACGGCCATCTTTAGTCGGCATGGGGTCGAGCGAATCATGCGGTTCGCATTTGAGACGGCAGCCAAACGGCCGCGGAAGTTGCTGACCGTAGTCACTAAGAGTAATGCCCAGCGCAACGGTATGGTCCTATGGGATGAAGTTGCGGCCGATGTGGGGAGGGAGTTCCCAGAAGTGCAGGTGGACAAGATGTTAGTTGATGCGATGACTACAAGGATGGTATTGAAGCCGGAGACGGTGGATACAATTGTTGCCAGTAATTTGGTGCGTGTAACCTTCCCCCCTTACCTTTTCTTTTATAAATCCTTTCGCGTTTCTTTCCTTCCTAAGGGGGGTTTGAGCCCTGAATAAAGGTTTCTGGTGTCTTGGCCTGGAGGGGGCCGGAGTTTATATTACCTGATTAAATTATCGTGACGAGTTTGTGTGATGGGCTGACGCTGGTCAATCGGGATCGCAGCACGCAGACATTCTCTCCGACCTCGCAGCTGCGCTAGCTGGTTCGATAGGTATCGCGCCGACCTCTAACTTGGACCCCACCCGACAGCATCCTAGCATGTTTGAGCCAATTCACGGCTCAGCGTTCGATATCACCGGTAAAGGCGTAGCAAACCCTGTTGCCACCTTCTGGACCGCGGCCGAGATGTTAGCGTGGTTGGGAGAGGAGACGGCGGCACAGAAGCTAATGGAGAGTGTGGAGAATGTGTGTGAGAAAGGGATTCTGACCGCAGACTTGGGAGGTAAAGCCACGACGAAGGAAGTAACTGAGGCCGTAGTGGGGGAGATCCAGTGCCTTTGAGCCATGACCCAAATTTTATGCTAAGTTGAGACAACATTGAGTTTTTTACTCTCGGAAGTTTTCCTTACGGGGCCTTAAAAGTCCGGGACAAGAAAAAGTCAAGAAGGACAAGAAAACGTGGAGAGCTGTAGATCGCTGCTTGTTTCCTGGGATTAAAGCTTCTTTCTTCCGAAATATTCTCGCCCTTGTGTACTATAATTCCTACAGAGGAGGAATCGGCATTAATAACTGCGAACCCGGGCAAACCTTCTCCAGGTTCTGTACTCCGTACTATGCGGCAATTGCGAGCATAAACTTTGCCCGAAGAATAGCCCTAAATTCAGTGCGGCGAATGACCGGGCCCATGATTAGTTAAACAACTCGGTCACGGTCCGAAGGTGGACCACATATGACGCTCAACTGATATGGAACTCTCTTCTCGACACGGTCCCATTGGTTTTACTACACACCCTGGTCCGCTTCGTATAATCCATTCCTTTTCGGTGAGTATAATCAATCTTTACTAAGATGCGGGGTCTCCACGCAGATTCTGTTCGGGGTTGTTGGTGGGAGATTAAGGGCATTGGGAACGGGAAAAAAATAAAAAATAAAAAAAGTCAGGGTATAAAGGGTCAACAGCAACGCCTCCCACGACAACCAGGAAAATCGGAAGCACTTGGGACACTTTCTTTTTCTTACTACGAAGGTGAACACCAGTGAACAAAATGGTGCTCCAAGGAAAAGCTCTTCGCCTGGCTCAGGTGTTTCTCATCGTTGTCCCTGCTTTTATCCTCTTTGGTTACAACCAAGCTGGCGTTGGTCCATTGGCCACCCTGCAAAGCTGGGTTCATGTCTTCCCGGAAATCGACACCATCAACACCAAGGGTGCCGTCAAATCTCACAATTCTACCAGCAAAGGAGCCGTAGTAGCATCTTTCCAAATCGGTGCCCTGATCGGAGCTCTATCATGTACATATCTCGGTGACAGGCTCGGTCGTCGGAAGACCGTCTTCGTGGGGGCCATCTTCTCTATCGTCGGTCAGGTACTTCAGACAGCCTCATATGACCTCGTCCAATTCACCATCGGTCGTGTCATCCTTGGTGTCGGTATTGGACAGTTCAGTGCTGCCGTGCCCGTCTGGCAGTCCGAATGTACGTCGGCCAAGCACCGTGGTCAGCACGTTATTGTTGACGGTATCTGTATCTGTCTGGGTTACACCCTCTGTAACTGGATCGACTTTGGTCTCAGCAAAGCCTCAGGCGACCTCCAATGGCGTATTCCCCTTGCCATCTCCTTCTTCTTCGAGCTCGTCCTCCTCTTCTCTGTCTTCCTCCTCCCTGAATCCCCCCGTTGGCTCGTCCGCGTCAACCGCATCGAAGAAGCCACCGCAAGTCTCGCCGCCTACAAGGGCATCTCCGAAGAAGACGAGGCAGTCCGCATGGAGATCGCCGGCATCGAGGCCTCTCTCGAGATCAGCGTCAACTCAGGCGGCTCGCTGAAGGAAATGTTCAGCAAGGACGACAAAGACCGTCTCCTGTACCGCTTCTGCCTCTGCATGGCCCTCCAATTCTTCCAGCAGATGTGCGGTGGCAACCTCATCTCAGTCTACGCCTCCACCATCTTCGAAGAAAACCTCAACATGGACTCCGACCTCTCCCGCATCCTCTCCTCCTGCGCCATGACCTGGAAGTTCCTCTGCAGCTTCGTCGCCTTCGTCGCCATCGACCGACTCGGCCGTCGTGCAATCTTCATGATTTCTGGCATCGGCATGAGCGTCTGCATGATTGTCCTCGCCATCACCAACAGCTTCGGGAACAACCACTCCGCCTCCATCGTCTCCGCCCTCTTCATCTTCCTCTTCAACTCCTTCTACCCCTTCGGCTTCCTCGGCGGAAACTTCCTCTACTGTACCGAGGTCGCCCCCGTTCGACTCCGTGTCGCCATGTCCTCCATCTCCACCGCTAACCACTGGCTTTGGAACTTCGTCGTCGTCATGATCACCCCCGTTGCCCTAGACACCATCGGGTACCAGTACTATATCATGTATGCCGTGATCTCGGCCTGTATCCCCATCGCCGTGTACTTCTTCTACCCAGAGACGATGAACCGGAACCTGGAGGCAATAAACCACGTCTTCCGCGATGCGCCAACCACATGGGACATCGTCTCGATGGCCAGACATCTGCCTCAGGGTGAGGCCGCCGAGGTAGACGTCTACACTCGGGCAGCCGAGAAGGCCGAGATCGAACAGAAGGAGAACGTTTAAATATCTTCTTCTGTTTTCAACTTTTTTCTATTTCTGTAATAAAGTCCAATGTTTCATGAAATGCACATATATATACAGAGTACATAAGCGAAATGCAATGATGATATGAAACCACTCTCTTTCTCTCTGTCTTCACCCTCACCCGGAAAAGCTTCCAAGATTAAACATTAATTACCGTAAACACCACCACCCTCCTTCGACATCCACATCGACATCGACATCTATATCAAGAATAACAATCTTGCTCTTCTTCTTATCCCCCTTCTTCATCTTCCCACTCTTCCTCCTCCCTCCCTTACCCCGTCGTCCCCGTCTAACCATCCCCCTCCCTCTCCCCCTCTCCCTCACAGCCCCAACCCCAACCCTCTCAATAACCTCCACAACAGCCAAAGTAACAGGAACCAGCAAAATCAAACCAACAACAACGATCTCATGCGCATACCTCCACAAAAAGTTCGTCGGGAGTTGAGTGGCGCGCAGAACACGGAGATAGCCTGCGTCCGTTGACCGGGTTTGGTTTGTTTCTTCGGTGGTTAGAAGGGTTCCATGATTGTTATTGTTGTTGTTCTTGGTATTATCGTTGGAGTCCTCTGAGTCTTGTAGTTGTAGTTGTTGCTGGTGTAGAGGTTGTTGGTCTTGTTGTCGTTGATGGTGACTTTGACCCCCATTCCAAACCATAGATCCTTCTTTCGAAAATGTAGAAGAAACAATCCGTCTCGTATAGGAACCCCCAGCTCTTAATGTGCCCGATCCCATAGTCATCGATTGATCCTCATCTCTCCAGTTGTTCTTATCAGCCGATAAGAACGATCTCCCATCGCCGAGGGTAACCGGTAGACCCAAACAAACTGGGGAAAAGAGCAAGAGGAAGAAGAGGACCGGCTTCATGGTGATTGATTAATGTTGGTTGTTACTGCATTTTATTCAATTGTCAATCGACCTCAATGTAGAAAAAGGGGCAGGCTAGGTATGAGATATTTTATTCCTATATGAGAATCTCGTGGTTTGATTAATGGCTGATGGTTGCGGCCGGTAGAGTAAGGGTATTGCGATCCCGTGCTGGGGGATGCGTTCGGATTGGTCGGTTTGTTATCTTGGGCATTGTTCCGGATTGGGAAGTCTGGATGTTTAATCTAGACTCACTTAAACAGGACTAGGAAGCGAGTGAATACTGTATGTATATTGGTATTTGATTTAATTCACTCGAAATAATAATAGCTATCGATAAAATTGAGGTTGACGACGTATATTCCATTCACACACATAGTAATATCCAGTCACTTATTCACGGCACACAAAGAGTTAAGCTATCAACTCCTCTCCTTAGCACCCTCCTGCATCGCCTGGAGATGCTCCCAGTTTAGGTTATCCTGCGCCAGACTCCAGGCAAAGACTCCGCCCAGTTTCTCAGCATCCACAATATCCTTGAACTTCCGCTTGATAAGAGCCGGGGTATCCCACGTCCAGAAGTAATTCACGTCCTTGTCAAAGTAATACTGGCCGCCGGCATCCTCATCGGTGATACCGCTCTGCAAGGCACGAGCCCAAGAGGCTTTAGCGGTAGCGGAAACACCATCTTGCGCCTTGTCAAATGTCACGACTCCGGACTTCCCAGTATCGGCTCCTTGGGCATCCTCCATGACAGCAGTCTGACATCCCAGAGGGTGTTGATCGCACCCGGCGTCTGGCGCAGTCTCGAAATATTTCGCGTAGTACGCGAACCCCAAGTTAATTTTGCTACTATCAAGCCCGATTTCTTTGTAGGCGCGGATGGTATCCAGACTGTCTTTCAAGCCGGTGTGGTGTTTGGTCTCGGTATTCCGTCGGTTCATCAGATCGTAGGTCATCACGTTGACGAAGTCCACAGATCTCCAGATGTTGGGCCCTTGTTCTTTGGTGAATGCAATCATGTCGCCTTTTTTACCTGGGACTGCGATGGAGAGGACCTTGTCATTACCGATCGCCTCCCGGATGGCCGCGAGGAAGAGGGGGTAGGCTTCGATCTCCCATGTCTTCTCCGAGTTGGGCACCTTTTTGTAGTCATCACCGTTGCCGCCAGGGTACTCCCAGTCGATGTCTAGTCTCGTTAGTGCCTCTGGTCCCGTTTCATTCCAGCTCGAGAGTAAAGGGAGGGAAGCATACCAACCCCATCCAGTCCAAATTCCTGCACCATAGCTGCGACATTCTTCGCATACCGTTTTCTGGATGCCTCATCCTTCGCCCCAGTTGAGAAGCCAGATGTATCGCCCCAACCACCAATAGCAACCAGAAGCTTGGTGTCCTTGCTGAATCGCTTCCGCGTGGTGTCAATGGGTTCAAACGGTTGCCATTTCGTAGGGGGGTCGCTGTTGAAGGACTTCGCTTCCGCAAAGGACATGATGGCGTGGGTAATGCCTCCCGTTTTATCACTGTCTGGGAGATCCTTGTGCCATCTGCAATCTTCTTGTTAGACCCGATTACTCTCGTCTTCGTTTACTGTCGGAAGGGAGAACATACTGGTCCATATACATAGGAAAGCGGAAGCCGGTCACCGCTTGAGCAGCCAGCAGGCTCATGGCGACGGATTTCCACTTCATGGTTGTAGGTTTGCTTAGGTGTCCGAACGATGTGAGTAGGAGCAGAGGAGCGACAGGTCGGGGCTTTATAGGTAGTAGGGGGGTGTATGTACAAAGGCGGGGTCACTTGAGCACTTCATGGTCATCTGGTGAATCAGGCAGTCACAAGCCTATTTATCCTTCACTTTATGCTGCCAAGGACCAAGCCATCTCTTCGCATAACAACAAAAGAACTAGACTCATCAATCATGCAGTGGGGAATGTGCTGATTTCAGGCTCCATGAATTACCTGAACGAAAACCAACCGATTGCGGTTTAATGAGGCATGCTGGGGGTGAGACAGAGCCTTGAATGACTCTCCGTAATCATTGTTCAGCCGCTAGATTGCCGATTCGCAAATCCTTTTCCCATGGTGATCCAATTCGTGGGGCTGAAACGCTGGGCGACGCTTTGAGACAGGATCGGACTTTAGATAGGCCTTGTGGTATGCCTGCTCACATTCCACCACATTCCAGCCAGGGGCTGAGTGACACAACCACAAACACTATTCAGGGAATCTAAGACATGGAGCCAAAGAGAATTCCCAGGATCGAAAAGCTTCAGAGCAAATCAGATCGTCTCCTGTTTCTTCAGGTTGTGCCAAGGTTAAGCCGCGTATCACCACCGTAGTACCAAATAGTATAAAAGGACGGAATCGTCATCAAAGTGTGAAACAAAATTACTATAAATGCTTGATACTAATTGGATCTGTGTATCTCATGGATCAGAGCTGAATCTCTCTTTGTATCGCGGACATTTCACCTAATCCCAATGGCGTCGGATAATAGGCCGCGCCGGATCCCACGGTCCTGTCACCACGTTCTTGTATTTCTGAAGACTGATCAACCACCAGCTGCATCCTCCCATTGCCAAGGCTGTGAGGATGCTGCCCAGGATGGAACCGACAACGGCAGCCGTTAGTCCACCCCTTAATGTGATTCCAACCGCGCCACCAGCGGCGATCACCAGCGCTAGTGTCTGGAGCACATGGCCCGTCCAGGAAATATGGCGCAACTGACGCCGAAAGATAGGGAACAGTCCAAACACTTCCATGGAGAAAAGCATCAGACTAAACACATGCGTTGTGGACGGCAACCGGGACGCGAGCACCGTGGAAGCCATCACGGCAGCATTGGTCGACAAGGAAGCTGGGAACTTGGTAGCGCCCGCGCCTTCGCCGCTCCCGTAGTCAAAAGAGAAGATATTGGTGATCAACAGCCAGCAACTCATCGCCCAAATCGAGTCTTCGGCCGTTGATTTAGTAAGTGATTTTAATATGGGACTGAGCCCAAGGAGTGCGCAGTAGATTAGAAAGGCCGATTTCACAGTAGACAGCCGCTGGCGGTTCCGCGAGGATAGTCGCGAGGTCATGGGCGCATCGTCGGAAAGCAGGTACTGAATACTGCCGACTGGTGCGCCGTTAGTACTTCCGGAGGAAGCCGCATCCTGCGTGCAGGAATCGCCCAGACCCGAGCTACTATTCCTTTGACCCGAATATGTCTCACTGTGAGACATGGTTAACCCAAGTCCATGGACCTGGTCCTTCTGGTCATTTAATCGTGTTGTAGATGGGTTCATCGAGCTTGCCGTCGAGCTCGAACTGGACCCGTCATCTCCTTCTGGTGTGCGCTCCACCACGCTGCTCTCCCTATGCACTCTGAAAACCCATGAATCCCACAGTATCCAGCCCATAGCCGTGCCAACGCTCCCCCAACACACGATCGATACGGGACTCACCCGTCCCTGCACGATGCCGATAAAACAGCAGACAAATATCACCACCGAGCAGACATGTTGAACAATGACCGTAGAGTCAGCCACTAAAGGCCAGAAGTCGTAGGGTCGCACGCGGGGATTCCGCTGGAGGTGATCGAGAAACGTTTCGGTGTCGGTGTAGTTATCAGGATCTGCCAAGCATTGTCAATAACCATTTTAACAGCAACCAATCTCAATCCATACATGACTGCTTCACCCAGAGTAGTTTCTTCCACGCGCCCTTTCGTTTCCTGCGTCTACTTGTCCCTCGCAATTTTCGGTCCAGGACCGCATGCGGCGGTCGCAAGGCTGCGACCGAGGCCGCGGTGCCGGTACTCCCATTTAACCCTCGAAGAGTCTCATCGTAACTCGCTGGCGCAGTTCGCATCCTCACCAACGCAGGCGAGTAGTATGCATCTTCAGGAGCAAGTCGAGTGGGATCGGGGAGCGTTCGTTGCTGTCCAAGAGGCTTCGATCCGACCGCTCGATTGGGATGGGTCTCGACGGGGACTGGCGGAGGAATGGGAGGGGGTGAGTCGGGCAAAGAAGGCATCGAGCAGTACAGGATTCATGCTTGACGCATGGCGACGAAGAGTTAAGTAATTAATTGTCTGTGTTGAGAGATATCCCAAAGAGGCGCACTTCCCATTGCGTCGCAACGCCCACGTGGTCATTAGTCATCGCTTCCTCATCATCTGCAGCCACCTTATCTATATAAATGATTCTCACTCATTATTCCATTATTTCTTTCAAAAATACCCTCGTATGCAATGTTCCCAAATCACTAGTTGTAGTTGTTACTACACATCAATTTTATCCCAACCCATGCCATCAACGCCGAGTACAGTCGAAAAATGCAAAACCAAAACAATTCAGATCACTCGAGGGCTAGGGCGTGACTGACTTAACAATCACTGTTTCATCAATGTCTTTCAAGCTCTTCACATGCTCCACAGGAAGCGCAAATTCGCCTTCACTGCCCTCAAAAACGTACTGTTGCACCCGCTGGGATACTACTTGACATGAAAGGATCTTCACGTCAACATTTCTACCGAAAGCCGAAAGAAATTCCGAGCCTTATCAAAGAGTTCTTTCCCGGTCGTGCACTCCAACGGGAAGCACCGGATCGCACCAGATTTATACGAGACCAGCTTAAAGACCACTTTGGGATCTCTGTGGATGGCTACGGTAGACTCGATTGCTCTGCGCCTTTTGCGCGCAGGTATAGGCTGCTCTTTCTCTGAAAGCGCAAGTTCTTCTTCAGACGTCACTAGGCAATGCTGACGAGGATTCGCGCGCATCAATGGTTCTCAGCCTGGATGCGACGACCGCTGTCAGTCTTGCGTCTGCGGTTGTCCCGGTATACTGCTCCTTTGCCGCCTCGCTCCAGATGTTGGTGGCTGCGACAATGGCGGGCTATCGGTTTGTCGAGAGCTCCCCGGCCGGCGTTTGACCAGAGCCTCAAAAGCGCTCCACGCCTCGGGCTCATAATTAACAATTCCATTAGTGTGCTTAGAGCATTCTCGCTGCAAGAGCTTGTAGGCTCCCAGTCATTTTGAATTTCCAACCAGGCAACCAGGTGTGAGCCGTACTTCGTACAAAAAGGAAAGTAACACGAGGCACGCTTCTCAGGCCCTTCCGCTGGATAAAGCACCAGGACATTGTACGGAGTGGGCTGTTTGACCGCAAAACAGGATAGATCCACAGTATTTCCTTGGCTATCGAACGTCTTCCACGCTATAGTATAGCTCCACGGTTGTACCTTGCAGGGGAGGTCGCTCTGCGCCGTTCTCCTTGTGCCACTCTTCCAGTATTTCGGCTAGATGTGCTGGGAAAGGGCGGTCGGCTTCAAAAACCGGGTTGGGACGTAGGACGAGTAATCTGAGCGGTGTTTGATGCTCATTAACGGGACTTACTGTCGGCTTACGCCCTTCTTCGGAACTGTCCCTACCATGGGAAAGCCCTCGCCTTGAACAATGAACCATGAGCGACGGTCCATGAGGGAGATCCGCGCGTTAGCGACCGCGGCCCAATGAGCTAGGGTAAGCTTAATTGTGGACCGCGACCGGGGGATATCTCACCTCCCTTTGGTCAGCCTATCTTTACCCCGAAACCACGTCAAGAGGTACCCCAGGGTCAGTGAGCTGGGCAAACAGAAGAAGCTACGCATGTGGTGAATACGGACATATCCAATAAGTAGCCAGACAGTAGCACATTTCTCATCGATATATAGCAAATCAGATAGAAAAAACTATCAGAAAAGAAGAAAATGAAAGGAAAAAGAGAAAGAAAAAATGGTTTAGAAGGTATTAGTATACAAGTAAAGCCATGCCACTACAACGTCTGAGCTCAATGTTTTCAGAGTGTATATTCTTTTGTCTAGCATGCACGGGAGAAGAAAAACCGAAAAAGAAGCGGGTATCAGTAGCCCAAGAGATAGTGAACAAGGGCTTATAAACCAAACAGGAAATGAGAATCATGCAAGTTTCCAAGTATGCTGTAAATGATGTAATGGTCTTAAACTCGTCAAGTGGAGCTACTCTTTAGCTCCTGTAGCATGTGGCTACCGTCGAGGCTATTTCTGCGGCCCCAGTTGGCGGGCTGTCGATGTAGAAAAGCTCCAACAGCACCTATGTAGCCTTCGTGGCGCAGGAAATAGGCTTGCTTTTCGCCTTTGGACCAGAACCGAATGGCATAGGATAGCGTGTTCATGGTTTGCCGATGGCCTCGAATGAATGATCCACCGAAATAGATATGCTTTACTTGATGTTTCTCCGACTGGAGATACGCGATTTGTCCGATATTGTTACTAAAACATGTTAGCGAAGCGCTATTAGAGAAGTGAAGAGGGGATTCGAAAACCTACCTGATTGCATAGAGTAGGCTTCGGCTCATATCTTCAGGCTTGAATGTCGGTTCACCGTTTGTTTGACCAGCTTCATCGTGGGATTGGCCTTCCCCATTATCTTGTTCGTGAAGGGCATTCTTCAATCGAAAGACTTTTCCGAAGGTGCTCGCAATAGCAGTGCTCTTCAGCCCGATTTTGCCGTAGTCCATGCCGTAGATATCGCCGACTAACATGTCGACCCCGCTATTATCGCCAGTATCCGCCATCGCAAGCATATCATCGAAGGTCTGCGCACCAGTCAAGAGCGACATAATGCCCCAGAAGGTACCCCCACCCAGATGGGTACCCCCCACACGTTGAAATTGTCGGGGGCCAGATACTTTGATCATGGACACACCGGAGCCGATGTTGACTAATAGGTACGGGTATACATCCGGTCGGGCCTCGGCAAATTGCATCGGGTGGGTTTCACTATAGGTGAAGACTTCGTTCGGAATCTCGGTGATGAAAAAATCAAGGCCTATTGTGGAATTGTATTAGCACTTTTTTTTTTTGAGAATTGAGAAAGGGCTATATCCGGTGAGACTCGGGCTTGGAAGACATACCGGTAATGAGGCACTCCATCTCATCCTCCCTTATAATATTCACACTCAAGGTCTCTCTCAACTTGTCGTAATACTTGTATGCGCCTCCTCCCGTAGCCATGACACATAGTTCATCACTAGAAGGACCGTGGGCCTTCTCGTACTCTTGTTTCAGTTCCTTGATGAATTGAATGCACAGATCTATGCGATGGGTTTCGAAGTTGATAAAGTTCAATCGGCCGCCATTGTCCTCGGAGTCTAGCTCTCGTGTAAAGTAAATCAATTTCGCAAGCGATCCGCCGATCTATAGAGTATGACAGCGCAAAGTCAGTCGTGCTGGTCACAAAGTGGTGATGCGATCGAAAGCTGCAATTGGATTGCGGGGCGGTAGTAATTATGCGGGGGAACCGCAAAAAAAAAAAGAACAAAAAAAAGGGAACTCACATCGACTGCAACATGGCTCACCACACCCGTATGATGAGGAAGCCGGATATCGTGACCTTCATAGTGTACGCCATCCAATCTGACGGGACTCTTGGATCGAGGATCTTCGTCAACGATAAAAGCGCCTTTAACGTTGATCTTCACAGCTCCCGGGTTAGTGATGGCTTTCTCCAGCCGTGTGGCGCGCGAGGAAGAATTGTGAATTGTAGACGCCATGGTGTGTATCAGTGTGTATCAAGTCGAGGAGGAAAAGGGACCAAGAAATAAGCAAGTCACCATGAGTACCGAGGAATGGCAGTTCCACCGGTGGTTGAGGGTGACATCTCGGAGTAATGGGATCCCGTGCTGTTCCCTACGGCGTATATCTCCTTCTGCCCGCACTTTTCTTGTTAGGAGTGGAACCACCCCCGGCCAAAAAAAAATAATAATAACGGCGGGAGAGGATGATTGAAGCATGCGCGGGACCCGGAGTATGCACCGGAGTACAGAAAAGGTGGTTTCCTGCTCATAACTGGTAACTAATCTTTCAACTCTTGATTATTAACTGTACAGTGGAATTGAATGACGTTTTGTTTTTTCTAATGGTCATTGTCGTCGTGGTTCCTCAGGCACAGTTCTCAGGCACCCAGATCACATGCACACCGAACATTATACAACTCAAATGATAAATGTTCAATATTTAAATTTATCTGAGTCATTTTTGAGAGATTTTGGCTCTATTTCTTTTCATCTTTAGTTTTATTTTTATTTTTATTTTTATTTTGCCCCTTTCCATAGCAAAAAAATAGAAGTTGCAGCGGTCCCAAGTTGAACAGACGGGTAGATCTATACCAAAATATAGATCCATTCCCAACGTCATAGAATTACTTTTTCCTGCAATCCCAATAGAAGACACATTATCAAATAGGCAAAAATTTTTTCAAGAGTAAGAACAGGCTAGCAGGATATTGATTGACAGTGGTTCATGGTATAATTAAATAGATCTTATCGCAGGCTGTGGGTGTTCAAAAGTGGCACTTTATACTCCGTAGTACATTACCTTCCCAAGGTGGTGGGTATAGAGTACCCTGAGCTTACCAATCCGGAACTGGTTTTGAATTAAGTGAACTACCTACTTGTAAAAAAGTATAGCTAAAAGTCTATAATCTAGAGAATATCAAGCCGATGGTCAGTCTTAAGATATCCTTCAAGCACTCTTCCTAGACCAGAAAGGCAATTCAAGTATAACATACCTTAAGGCCAGGATACTCTCCAGATAAGAGCAAAGCAAACCGACATTCGGATTGGACTAGATGTAATCCATGTGTGGATTAGTGGCAAAAGGGGTTCTTGTCATTGATCTCTCTGACAGAAGACCAACCCCAACCCGGTAGACCACGCGTATACCTTGTACCTCTTTGGATCATTGACTAGTAGGTTGGGATGGGCAGAGCTGCCCCAGGACGGCATACGTTCTTGATTACAATCATCTAGATTTACTAACGTATAATAATTGCAGCCGTGTACAATGTTGAAAGCATGGTATTAAGTGCACCGTTGGGGATATTGTGAAAGCTACAATGCCGTATGTACATCCGTAAGCGAGGACACGGTAGCAGCCCTCCTTACAAAAAGGATTTTCCCACCCCAGTAGAAAGACAGATTCTTCTCAAAGAGCAATTGGGACACTCAAAGAAAAGGCTGGAGCTGTAGGCTCCTGTAAGCGGCTTGGCTAACATTCTGAGGGAAACAATGATATGCTCTAGAATTGCTCCCGGGGCGCTCAGCAAACGCACTACCCTTGCTGCACGCTCACAGCTCAACCACTGGGCAACAGACGACATTTAGTCAGGCTAAAAATGGCAAAGAAAAGGCCCAGAAGCTTTTCAGAATAGTCGTAAGAGTAGGATGCCACTATGTTTAGTCTTCTCCAAGGCCAGTATTACTTGGGTATCAAATTTCACAAGGAAGGTCAACAAGGAATACTAGATGAGAGTATCTGAAGTAATTATAATATTCTGTTATGTAGGCATGTTCCATGATGTTAGAGGGTTATGCCAATCCAGTGACTCTGCTCATGACATCCCTATTGGGACAAGAGTTCTTGTCACCTGAGAAGCAAACGCACTTTCCAGGGGAGAGAGTCTTCCAAGTTCTTTATTCACTACCAATTCTCACACTCTCTCTCTCCAATCTGCACCTGAACATTCACTTGGTTTGTTCAAACAGCCTCGGTGCGATCATTTTCCGAGCAACGTCTGTTCACAAAATACTTCTTCTCTTCATGTGCCTACTTTTCCAGTTTCTCTTTTTCACTATTTCGTTTGCACTCCTCATCCTTTTAACCACTCTCTGCACCCCCTTCTTAGCTTCTTGTTTATCACTCTCTTCCTTTTTCATCTTGTTTTTTCTTTCTTTCTCTCTAAGTTTCTTTGGTAACCTTGTTATTCCTTTTCTTTTTCCTTACCTGAAGGAAACGCTTTAAGTACATCTCACTCTTTTAATCCCCTGAGTCAAGCGTTGCATGTCTGATATGCTATAGTCGACCACTCATTTTTCACACACGTATGCTTATATCTATCCGGACGTTATGGATAGCTTCGACGTGTCCGGCATGGACAACGCGCTCAAAGATATTACCGAAGCGCAAAACGCCAAAAAGGCTGAAGCCGCGAGCACTGCACGTATGAAGGGGTGGGTCGCGCCTGAGGGCTACGACTACACTAAGTACAATGATCCTTCCACTAAGCCTGCTGAGGACACCGAGCCGGAACAGCAGCTCCCACAAGATTTCCCTGAGTGGGCGGCCAATGCGGCAAAGTACGAGTGGAAGGACGAGTATGGCGACGTTGGTCCTGCCAACCTAGAACTTGAGGCGATGCTATTCCGTAGTGAGTTCATCAACCGAACGGGTCTCAAGCTCGGAAAGTAAGTGAAGTACATTAGCTAGGCCATGGCATCCGTATCTGACCATCGAAGTCTTCAGAACATCGAAGTCATTGCCGAGAGCCGCGAACGGCCTAGCCCAGTCAAGAGCGTGAGTCAATTCAAGCATCATGATACGTACTGGTCTTACTGATACCCCTCCAGTTTGACGATGCCGGCTTGCATCCCATTGTGCGTGACAACATCCGTCTCTGTCACTACGACGTTCCTACACCAATCCAGGCCTATGCAATTCCCGCTGTTTTGACGGGCCACGATCTCATAGCTATTGCCCAGACAGGTAAGTGGTTAGAAAAAATGGTAATCTTGAGCTAGCTACTAACGAAATCATGAAACTAGGTTCGGGAAAAACCGCAGCTTTCCTGATCCCCGTCCTTTCGAAGTTGATGGGAAAGACGAAGAAGCTTGCTGCGCCACGTCCTAACTTGGCGAGTGGATTTAACCCTGCTACCGATGCTGTCCGTGCGGAGCCTCTGGTATTGATAGTTGCGCCCACCAGAGAGTTATCAACACAGATCTTTGATGAGGCACGCCGGCTTTGCTACCGTTCTATGCTACGTCCTTGCGTGGTCTACGGTGGTGCTCCGGTGCGTGACCAGAGGGATGAACTTCAGAGGGGCTGCGACATCCTTATTTGTACTCCTGGTAGACTTCTGGATTTCATGGATAAGCCTCATATCCTTTCCCTCCGTCGTGTTCGGTGAGCTACTCCAGATACTCAGTCTTTCGGGGCTAATCTCATGGTCAGGTATACTATCATCGACGAGGCCGATGAGCTTCTCCAGTCTGACTGGGAGGCTGAGTTCCAGAAGATCATGTCTGGCGGAGGTAAGAGCGACGGGATAGATTCTGTAAAATCGTGATACTGATTACTCAAGATGTCAACGAAGACGCAGACCACCGCTATATGATGTTTTCGGCGACATTTAATAAAGACTGCCGTCTGTTGGCACGGAAGTACCTAGCCGATGATCACGTTCGCGTTCGCATTGGACGTCCTGGAAGTACTCACATCAATGTGGATCAGCATGTAAGGCATTGACTGGGGGAAATCAAGAATCTTTTGTTTGAAGACTGACTGACAAGATCTTAAGATTGTGTACGCAGAAGAGCCCCTGAAGAAGCAATGCCTCTACGACTTGCTTCTATCCATGCCTCCTTCCCGCACCCTGATCTTTGTCAATTCTAAGGCGCAGGCTGACCTCTTGGATGACTATCTCTACAATATGGGTCTCCCCAGTACCTCGATCCACTCGGACCGTACTCAACGCGAGCGTGAGGATGCCTTGTAAGTTTCTCCATGCTTGTAAGAAATATAACATTCACTGAAGACAAGATAGGCGTGCTTTCCGTACTGCTAAATGCCCCATTCTCGTCGCCACTGGGGTTTCGGCTCGTGGCCTTGACATCAAGAATGTGATGCATGTGATCAATTACGATCTTCCCCGTAACGGCGGAATCATCGAGTACGTTCATCGTATTGGTGAGTACAGCAACGACAGATTCGCGCTTTAGAATCCTAACCAGGGATAGGACGTACTGCCCGCATTGGTAACGAAGGCATCGCTACCTCGTTCTACAACCATGACCGGAACTCGGACCTTGCCCCAGAGCTTGTCAAACTGCTGCTCGAAACCAAACAGAAGATCCCCGACTTCCTGGAGCCGTACAAGCCGGCTGATGGTGAAACATTGTTCGAGGATGATACCGACGATGAGGAACTTGTTGATAGTGATGGTGCGAATGTAGACGAGGGTAGTGGAAATGCCTGGGGTGGAATTCCTCTGGATAGCCCCGATGATGCCACTCCTGCCGCCAACTACGACTTCTAGCCAATCTTTGCCTGGCTCTGCGGGCAGTCAAAAAGTTGTTTGCCTCACTTACCACTGGCATGGTGAAGTGACCCAAGACTGCTAGACAGGGCCCTGATCAGTGATGCTAGTACAGAGTGGCTTGTGGCATGTCCTTTGTCCCCTCCCTTCAAGGTTCTTTATTCGCATGCAGTACAGGTTACTGTGGCTTCCAACGTTTGGCAAATGATTCTAACTGCGACACAGGGAGACAACAGCAGGCCGACCCTTTTAGCCCCGATTATTCCCTGGAAGCCCAGCACACGGTCTTGGGGCAGTTGTCTCCCTCTTACCTTGGATTCTAGAGGGCAACGGTCTAGGCTTTGCAGGACTTCCTAACCAACTCCTGGTCAAGTTGGAAGTCTTTGGGCAACAGAGGGATGGTGGGCTATGTTTTCCTGTATGGCTAAACTTCAGAATCCAAAATAATGCTTCTCCTATTGACGAGTTTACGAAGTCGTAGACAGTAGCTCGGCTCAGTCGCTCCTTCCACGTATGGTGTTTCTTCGAGATCTTGTCTCTCACTGAGGAATTGGAGAACGCTATCTATCAGCAACGGTTACCGACTGTCATTGGTTCTACTCACCGAAAGTACAACGTTATAACCATGGCATCAACCATCCATGCTACCGCCTATAACTATACTAGCATCCTCCTCCTTTTCCTTTGCACCCTGGCCACCCAATCGCACACCCCTCTCCACCTCACCTTTCTCCAATCCTCAACAGTCAACTCTCCAATTCTTCTCGACACCTTCGAACATCACAGTGAAAACAACCTTGGAGCCTGGCATGGCGCCTTGGAAGATCTCTCTTTCACCCAAGGACGAGACACCCACGAACGAAACTACATCCGCTTATACCCAACAGACCCAGATCAGACCTACCACACCCAGCTCTCTTCCACCCAATGTTTCGACCTAACCCCTTACAAAACATGGTTCCTCCATATCAGCGTCAACGGGCCGCCAAACTACGACATCTCCCTCCACCAACACAACCCCGCCTGCAGCCCCCACACAAACCCCTACCCCGAAACCTGGGACAGCATCCAAGCATCCCGGTACGCCTTCCCCCCTGGAAGCAGCAACGACATCTACATCCCCATAACCCACTTCAACATCAACCTCGCCCGCGTCGTCTCCGTCGCCATAGGCGGCTTTTATCCACCCTACGACCCCGTAACCGTCTACAAGGTCGAGTTCGTACCGAGTCCGCCTCCCGGCTTCCGGACACCCGAGAAACCGCCAAACGGGGTCCTGAAGCTTGCATGTACGAGGCCTGGCTCTTTTGCTTTCGGTATCGACGACGGGATTCCCGGGTTAGCCGGAGAGGTCATGGAGATACTTGAGAACGAGGGCGTTTTGGCTACATTCTTTGTGGTAGGGAAAGGGTTGAGGAATGATAAGGAGACGGGGTTTCGGGGGTTTTATGCCGAGATGATGAGACGGGGACATCAGATTGCTTTGCATTCGGATGTACATCTTAAGTGAGTTTGGAGTTTCTTTCTTTCTTTCTTTCAGCTATAACAGATGTTGTCGAATGCTGTCTGTTGTCTTCCATTGCCCGGGCTTGGTCATAGGTGCCTTTGTCCGAGTAAATGTTTCTTTTTTTTTTTTTTAAGGGACTATATGGACTGACATAAGCAATCCAGAATGGAAGCCATGAATTCAACGCAGTCCATAGACAAAGACATCATCAATAACCTCGCAACATTCAAATCGCTCCTCGGACTCGAGTGTACGTAGCTCAATCCCCATCTATCGCTCCCCGATTCCCAAAACTAACTAAGCACAGCCCGCTACTACCGCCCGCCGTACGGTACAATCGGCGCAAGAACTCGCCAACGGCTCGCATTCTATATCCAGGATCCGCAGATCATCAACTGGAGCGTCGACATTGAGGACTGGATGTGGGCGGATTCTGAGACGCCGGAGCGCCAGCTGGAAGCGTTCTATAGGGACGTTGAGCGCGGCGGGAATCTCGCTGTCTTGCATTATCTGAGTCCGACGACGGTGGGGTATTTCAGGGAGATCATACGTTTTGTAAAGGGACGGGGCTTGAGGATTATGCGGATTGATCAGTGTTTGGAGGATCCGGCGGCTCCCAGGTTGGGTTTGAGTTTTGTTTGAGCTTGGTTTTGGATTGAATTGGGTTGGAATTGGCTGAATTGTTTTTTGAAGTCACTCGTTTGAATTGATTGATTGTTTTGGTTTTTAGTTTCGTTGTTGAAAAATATGGTGTATTGAGAATGCAAACCAATATCAACTCCTATCATGCAAGATGAGACCCAACACCGCCCATGGGAACAAATGAGAACAAAGGGAAAAAAAACACGGCGACAAATGTAGTCTATAATACAAGCTCAAAGCTCAATCTGGCATGTCAAGATCTTCGTCTCAATTTGCCAACCAACATAAGCTCACAAGATACATACCCATCATCAATCCACATTCGGCCTGCGAACTACCATCTTTCCCCACTGAAGGGGTTCAAAGGCAAAAGGCAGAAGAAGAAAAAGGCTAATAAAGACAAAGTAATCAGACTCCCCACTCAACATTCGAACAAACTGGTGCCTCATTCAGCATCTCCTCGACTTTCTTCATCGCCCAACCGGACCTGACATCCTTACTGGCCGTGCCCAGTTTCGGCGTGCTCCCCGTGAAACATGACCCAGAGCGGAAGGAGAACTGCGCGCAATCTGATTTACCCTTGCAGAGGGATTGACATTCGTGGAAGGTGGTGATTTCAGAGTGCTCTTGGTCGGAGAGGTTATCCCAGTTATCGCGGATTGGAGAGAGGTTGGGGTAGATTAATTCTTTGAAGACGTCGCTGTGGAGGAGACGGGTAGTTTGCTTCTGTATTTCGATATCTTAGCTACTAGTCATGGAATTGAATTCTTGAATCTTAAGAAGGGGAAGAACTTACTTCGCGCCATCGGCGTTGTTCGAAGTTGAATAGGTCCTGGATGTCTCGTACGCTCAGATGGTGGAATGCGACGGCGGGGAAGCACCAGGGTCGACGATAGAAAGTTGTCGTGAACTCATCGAGTTCTCCGAGGTTGGTGTTCTGGAGGATCGGCCACGAAAAGTGCAATGGCACGCCGACATCGCTTAGTACCTTGCCCAGGACACAATCCCCTGCCCAATGGGCGTCTGTGTACTCGTTCAGCTCGACGTTGCGATCCGTGTAGTCCTTCGAAACTCGCTGCATGGCCGGATTCGAGATAGCGAAGCCCGAGCCGCCATGGGCGAAAATGACATCGGCGATCTGGGTTTCGGTACCGATGTACCATGGCTTGGATGCGTCGAAATGGGACAGCCATTCGAGTAGTGTTCCCCACGAGTAGTATGTGTCGGCCTCCATGAACACGTACCATTTTGCGTCATTTTTATAGCGGAGCGTTTCCTGGACCATGGGCAAGAACTTCCATTTATCCAGCTTCCAGCCCGGGTTATTGGGTTTGCCAATGGCCGAATTGGCCTCGTCGGCAAAATCATCAGTCTCGAGGCCAGCTCGGCCCTGCTGTACGAGGCGGTTGTAGATGCTGAAATCGGGGACGGTCCGTTTCACGTCGGGGTCCATGTTCTCGAAGGCGTCGCGAATTCGAACGCCGTTGATTTCCTCCTCGAAGTCCGAAAAGATTACGTAGTTCGGAGCGCAGCGCAGGGTCGTCTGGAAGTGCACCGGGACTTTGTCCAGTGCCTCGGTGACGCCTGTTTTCAGCACGACTAGCACATCCTCCATGCCCGGGAGGGGCGGACAGTCGGCACGACGTCGGTCATGGGTGGCCGATGGGCCGAGGCTGGATTGGAGGCCGACAAAGTGATAGAGCAGGAGGAGGCCGACGATGGAGGTGATCACGGTAATGCGACGACGAAATCGACGAGGAGGGAGCATCCTCGCTAACGAGGGGAGAGGAGTGCTCGTGGGAGGAGGCCAGGAACAGCCTCCGCACCGAGCAATTGGGGAGATGGAAGGGAAAGAGCGAGATTATGACTGAGCCTCCAATTTGATGGAAGGGAATCAACCATTGTTCATTGCTTCCTTTCTCTCGACTGACGGATGAATCCTCGGGGCGATGAGAATGCAAGTTGCAGGGGAAAGGAAAAGAAAGCAGAAGGAAAGGGGAAAAAAATGAAGGACAGAGAGAGAAGTCCCGGTGATCGACAGTGGAAGTGCAGTATGTTGACTGCACGTTTGTTCAAAGGGCCATCCGAGAGTCAGCGGAGGGATGATCGACCCACTCGATCTCAAGCAGCTCGTTCGATGACGCGTATGGACACCCGCTCAAGAATGAGAAATCCTAACCATGGATCCCGAGCTATTACTGTCAAACTGAAACAACCCCATTAAGGTGTAACCAACAAGCGGAATAGGTTTCACCTGTCAAGCAATAGCAATTGCAGTAGATTCGGAAGGAAGAGAGAAATTGACACAGTAAATGTTTTCCCAAGAAGGAAAAAGCGGACGAACAAATCACGAGGTAATGAAACGGTATGTATGATACGTATTTACATACCACACTGCAGGTCAGGGATCGTCTGCAAATCACATGGTTGCCCATCTTAATCTGAAAAGGCGTCATCGATGTAAATGAATCAACCGATAAACCATTTAGAGAATGCCACTGATCTCAGAGAGTAATTGGTAAATAAAAAAGAATGGGTGAAAAATGGGTCTATCATCACCAACTAATGCAGGTACATATACTACTAACAACGACAATACAAAAGAAGATTATAACTATTTTTGTTGCTTTGCAATCATGGTCGAGTGCAGCTTGACAAGCTCAGGGATGATCAACGCTTCAATCTCCATCCCCTCGTGGCCGATGCTGTCCTGCCCCTGGTGACCGTCCCCACCGGTTTCCCCGTTATTCCCTGAGCCCCCCGCTCTCTTTGCCTCGGCCAGTCCCACCTGGTCTTCTGCCCCAGAGATACTCTTACTGCGCTTAGACTTTGGTACCCGAATCCAACGTTCATAAGGAGGTTCAGGGGTGACAAACACCACCTCCCACTTCCGCGTTGAAAGGAGGTTACCAATGACCAGGTGGTGCGAGTACCGCTCAAGTGCCGTCCGTGCTTTGTACACGAGCAGATTGGGATCCGTCTCCAGTTTGAACGAGACCACCATACTTCCATCAGGCGCCCATCCGTCCACCAGTCGGTGTAAAAATTTTGGCACCGGGTCCAAGTCGATGATCAGTTTCTTACTGTGCGTGGGCGGCTTAGTCTCCTGGGGAATGCCGCCTGTGTAAATGTCCGAAGGATCAATTGCCTCCTCGTTGTTTAGGGATTGAGGCAGCTCGGATGACTGGATTTTGTGCTCCGACATCCGGTCACGCGGGATGAAGAAATCGCTAACCGCCGCGGCGAGGTAAAACAGCGCATTGGGGCCCAGAGGTCTCATCAGCATAGCCAGCGCCCGCAATTCGAACAAATAATCGGAAACATTGGTGAAAGGAAGAAGCAGGAGTCGGTTATGTTGCTTCGCATAGCGGTATTTTCTCAACACGTCTCGCATCTGGTCCTGGTATTCACTGTGCACTACGATGCGCCCATGATCCGACTCGGCCGAACTGGCCGGGGGCGCTTCATCCATGAAGTCCAAGAAACAATTGGTCGAATGGCTGTAGTGGCGGGAATATGGTAGCAAGCTGAACTGACGATGCAGGAAAATTACGGCATATCCCTCCTGAAGGAAGTACTCCGCACTCGTCGCACCTCTCGTTCCAGCGGAGAAGTTATCGATGCTGAAGAAGGCATGGAGTAATCAGCGAGGGGCTCGCAGTGACAGGTGTCTTTCCAATGCTTACAAGCGAACCGTCTGGTTCTCCAGAGGGACCGTTGTACCTCCTGATGTGACGAGCACGAGGCGCCTATTTTTTTCGACATGGTAGTTGATGAAGGCTCTGGCAAGAGCTTCGTGTTTTGGGAGAGCTTTCGGCGGCGGGTAATTGTTGAAGTAAATTGACTCGGCCTCAGCAGGTGTCATTTCGTGCGTGGGGGCGGACGCCATATCGAAGGGTAACGAGGACCGGAGTTACCGGATTTGATGGGTGTTGTTTGGGCGCGATTGAGGCTGGTCTCGCTTGAGGTACGACAAATGTCAGAGGGTGAAAAGATATGATTTGTAAATATCTTCGGAGGCTGGGGTTGTTGTAGACGTTCACGAGAAAAGAAACAATTAAGCTAAAAAGAAGCAGATGAGTTCCGGTCTCACGCTATTTGTACTCCGGAATCAGTACTCCAGAAAGTGTAACCAAAATCTTATTTTGTCTGACACGGTGCCCACATTAACAAAGAATTCCCAATTCCGCTACAGCCGCAATTTACCTTTATAAGAGGATGAGAGACGGACAAAAAGGGTTATGACAGGGGCAGGAGTATGTTTGATGTGATGCTGATGTCTACATTGTTGCTTCTGTCACGCCAAAAGATGCCGAGGGGCAATTGGAGGGGAAGAGTGCTCACCGCCCTCAACAGATGACGCAGGTGACAGCTGACCACCCAATCGCCTGCCAGCGGTCCAACGGATGGTCACGTGGACCTGAATCAACCCTTGTGAGTGCCTTTTCATTGATCGTTGAGAATCAACAAAGTTGAGCCCTAAACGTACAGGGCATTGTGCCAATGCAAGGACTACTGGCACCAACTAAGGGTCACTAATTGACTTGATTGACTTGGAAACGTAATAATTTGCTCTATGATTATAGAGCCAAAGAGCACGCATTATAAGCCCGATTCCTTTCCCTATCATGACAAGAACCAGTATAAACCAATGTATGGCATGTCTCGATTGTGGAGTAGCGATGTAAATGGTTGTAGATGATGATAGAAAAAGAGAACGCCATCGGATTTTACTGTTCAATATAGGGCAGCCCTCTCTGTATGCAGCCATCATGATGGACAAAACCGGTGCCCGAAATATATTAACAATAACGCATTTCTCAATATGCCACCATCTTGTGCTGTTTTCCAGATTGCATCAGAATGAAAGGTTGACACCTAACCCCTTCATAAATATCGACTCTTTAGCGCTTGGCTGATCGTGCTCATTCGACTCGCCATCCCACCATGCTGCATATGGCTCATGTAAGCCTCTTCAAGCGCAGATTGCGTAACACTTGCGTCTGCAATTCCGCCATATCAGTAAAAAAATACGGCCTGCAGTCAAAGGGGGGAAATATACCATCAAGATCACTGAAGCTACTTCCCATACTCGGCGTGTCATCGTTGGTATCTCTTCCGGATGCGTTAGACCTCCGCGGACTGAGACGCGCCAGCTCAGCCGGTCGTCGAGGACTCAGCGGCGACGCGTTACTATTCACTTTCGGGGTGGGTAAAATAACCGGGGCACCGGAGCTGACCGAGCTCGTCGACGATTCAGCCGTCATTGAAGCTCTTGGGATTGAACTTTGCTCTGCCATGCGGCGTCGTGGTCCTGCAGGATTTCCAGTTTGTAATCGGAGAGTTGCATTAAGATCCTGAGCTGATGGCTCACGGGTAGTTGCGGGTTGGTCTCGAGACAATGGGAGAAATGCAGGTGATTCATCATCCTCTTCGTCGCCGTCATCGCGAAGGCCGGGCCGATGTGTGGACATCTTGCCGAATCGTCGAAACCGGAGTCCTCGCCTGCTGGATAAGCCGTCGTCTTCATCTGATGAGGATGAGGACGAGCTTGAGCTTAAGTCCTCTTCTTCAAGGGTGGGTGATTTGTGGACTGGTGCCGATGGGACTTGAACATGCTCTCGCTTGCTGGCGGAAGGACGCCGGTTGTAGCTTTCCCAGCGTGGATCTTTAGCCTCCACGGGGGTTTCGGTGCGGGGCGATTCCTTTGGAGGTTTGATTTGGTTTACGGTTACTGTCGAGCTTGTGCGGCGCGGAGGAGGACCTGCGGACTATTAGGTCTCATTTTGATCGCAGTATATGTGGATGAAGGCACCGGGGGTATCCCGAAGATGAGTACTCACCACGTTGGGGGAGAGCGTCATTCTGTTGCGAGGACAGTCGACTCGGACCCCGTGGGGCTACAACTCGTGAGCTTCTAGTACATGTGTTCCTAGAAGATATCGTCTTACCGGAGTTAGGAGCTCCCTTGGCCGATTGGGCCCCAAGCGCCGTGCTCCCGGATACAGAACTAGGTACAGGGGACGGAGAGTTCGACTGAGTTGTACCCACCTTGCGCATCTGCGCGCGGACCTGTGATAATTGCCGATCATAGAGCCATGCTGCCTGCTGAAGTAGGAATTGTAGAGTCACTTCGAATCTCTCTGCTCTATTGATAGCAAGTGAGCAGACGTGAGCATTGTCTTTTTTAAGAGAAGCCAACCATACAGTGCTTTCCCTGTAACTAATTAGCATGCTACATTCAGAAAATCGCTCGGCTTAAACACATACAGTCTATATCATCACCTTTAGAAGGTCGCGACAGAAGATCCCAGAGAGCCTGGTCCTTAGCGGCGTTCCACTCAGCCTGGTATGGTCAGTAGATGTTCGCATGCAGATGGGCTAAGACAAACACTTACAGGTGGAGGGTCTACGAAATCGCCTCGAGGAAAAGGAAGGCGAACGAACACTGTGAAATTTGTATCCCCGGACTGATTTAGAGATGTCATTCTGGCGTTGTGGTTGTCTAGTCGGAGATAAGCTAGCGGTGGAGCTGTTGGTCGATTAGGAAGACTTGGTATTCAACCATGCCACGCTCATGATACAATAATATATTATTAGCCTCTTAAGTAGTAAGCCAGGATTCACAGGTACAAGTTATAATTGATAGACAGTTTGTGGTAGTTGGATCCTTGGTTGCTTGTTTAGAGTTGAAATCAAGTTGGAAGTTGTCGCCAGTCATACCCGTGCCGAAGCCATGACGACTATGTGCGTTGTAATAATAGACTCATGTCGTGCATCTTGATCACGTCTGTAGGGGCAGTTGTAATTTGTAGTACCAGCAGATATTGCCACGGCCCCCACTGCCCGTCCACGTGAGCCCTCCGTAAACGGTCATCAGCCACAAGATCCATACAATCTGATATACTTTGGAGCCTTACAGCTCACTAAATGTGAGCAATGAGCAAGGCAACATGCAAGCAATTGCAACGTTATAAGGACAGTCAGGGCTTCGTTCATTATCCCACCATTTGAGTCTATACAAAATATCTGGCTCGTAGGTAAGCGCTAAGGGCACATCATACTCTCTTAGTGGCCACGCCGCGGCCCACCGATCCTAAGCTAAGTTCGTTATTAGTCTCCTTACCAGGGTCGCTCGTCCGTCCGTAGTTATCAGCGCTCGGTGGCCGATATAAGTTCGGTAATGGGACGCTCCGAGTTGCTGTGTATTTTCCGACACTCTATACATATAATTCTGAGACCCTTTTTCGCCCTGAGTATTCTATAGAAACTCCGACAGCCTTCACATCACGACGTGATACTCCATATTGAGAGCTGCAGACGGACAACAGCATGTTTTGTCTTACCTATCTGTATTATAAACTCGTTGCCGTGCTTATCAGGACTCTCGCTAGTCGCGGCAAGCGTCCTATTTCTAGCCCCAATGACGTTATCCATATTCAGTCGCGGGATGCAGCGAGAACGATCAAAGCACATGTCTACCGGTCGGCATCGGCACTGAATCCAGTTCCTGTACTCATCAATTTCCATGGCAGTGGATTCCTTATCCCCATGCATGGGAGCGACGACGAGTTTTGCCGCCAAGTGAACCGAGAGACGGGGTACACGGTACTAGATATCCAGTACCGTTTAGCACCAGAACACCCCTTCCCCGCGGCCCTCCATGATGCCGAGGATGCGGTGAATTGGGTTCTCCAGCATCCAGAGAAATTTGATTTATCCCGGCTGGCCATCTCTGGATTCAGTGCCGGGGGTAATTTGGCCTTGGCTCTTTCATCGAATCTATTCCCTCGAGAAACCTTTCGATCGTTGCTCGCCTTTTACCCACCAGTTGATTTGTATACGGAACCAGGATCAAAGACTCCACCGGATCCTGCAGGAAAGCCGCTGCCTGCAGCCCTAGCCCGGGTTTTTGATCGATGTTATATTCCTACTTCCTACGATGCGAGAGACCCTCGAATTTCGCCTTATTATTCTCAACCTGACCGCTTTCCCGATCGCATCTTGATGGTGACGGCAGCTTATGACAGTCTCGCGCGTGAAGCTGAGGAACTTGCCGCTAATATCAGCAAAGATCCAGGTCGAGAGGTCGTTTCTCACCGGATGCAGGGCTGTAACCATGGCTGGGACAAAAAAGCCCCCAGCGGAACCATTCAAGGAGATGCGAAGGATAAGGCCTACGCCATGGCCGTTGCGATGTTGTCGCGTGAATGACCATATTTTTTATGATGATTCACAATTTGTCCACCTGAGTTGAATTTCATTTACTGCTCCCTTTTTTTTTTTTTTTTTTTTTTTTTATCCGGCACTCGGATAACTGGCGGTGAATCAATAGCTCATAGTCTAACTGCATATCATTTGGCCCACCCGTAATGGCGCCAGTGGGAGCGCATAAAAGTTCGTACGATTGACGTTGAGGTAGTTGACTGGACCACCGCATCATCGAATCATGAGATGAAGAATAAGAAAACAGGATGAAGATCATCCACCTGGGGAGGAACAGTGGGCCAGCGAGAGAAAATCTTCATTAACCGTTAAGACTTGAAGCAACGGTGCCTGACTTGGAGGCGATGGTGATGCAGTGGCTGAAACACCCCATGGATGGAACTCTTTTGGGGGCGGCACGGACCGGCAGCTGCCCTATACCCTATATTACCCGAAGTAGCAATACCCCTTGGGGAGGCAATGTGTATTATTGTGTTCAACCCGCGGTTTGTAACAGATTTCTCTTAAGGTAGGTGAAAGGGGAATTGCCCAATGTTTACCATTAATTGCCATTACCAGACTACCTAAGTAGGTACATACTGAGGTACCTAAGTACTACTTACTACGTACATGCATACAGTACAACAATGGACTTACCGATTATTATTATTGTGCCTGAACTGAATGAACTCGAACTCGAACTAATCGGGAACTTCAAACCCCAAGTCGTCAGATGTATTATTTAATGATTTGGTCAGGCGGGTCACCTCGTGGGACCGCAACAAGAGACGAGAGTGAATTGGAAGCCCAAAATCAACCTCCCTAAAAGGAGTTAATTAATGCATTTAATTAAACCAGTCAATCGTCTTCGTCTCCCTCCACTCTCCCTCCTGCCCTTTCCCTCCACCCCCCGGTCCGTTTTTCGTATCCAACTGATTTCTAGTTCACACTCCGCTAGTCGGATGGTGCTCTTGAGCGCCTCCATCTCGTCCACCGTGCTTCGAGTACTGTGGACGAGCCTGTTGGCTTTTTGCAAAACGTAACCGTGAACCCTCTTTGTCTCTTTGTCTGTTTATTTTGTAAAAATACGTGGTCTTTCACCTGCCTGCACCGGATGTTCTCGGCGGATCAACCCACCACAATCGCATGATGGAGCCAAGCAAACCCGTCGGGTTCGACGAGACAAATTACCGCAACGATGTCCTCCTTCTCCAGTCCGAGGATGAAGAGCGATCGCAGGAACAAGCGTTGGTGGAGGAAGCGCGTCAGCTCGGATTAAAAGCCCCAGAGATTGAGATTATTGCATCGCTCGCCGCTTCGATTGCGTCGGGGATGGTCGATCTTTCCTCTCCGATCCTATCCTCCGGCTCTTCGACCGATCGCAATTCCGCCTGTGAAGTCACCCCGTCTAACGAGACCCCTCTTGATCAGATCGCATCGTCGCTTTCCGAGCTCACCATGTCCTCCGGACCTGTGAAGTGCGGCAGTACTCGCTCGATCGCTTCGCTGTCGACACGGCCAACCTCTTATAGCTCGAGCGAAGGGAAGCTGTCTCACGGGATGGATGGTTTCGCATTGAGGTCGCCCGGTCATCGGAACTCATTGTTGAGCGTGGCCTCAAGCGAAAAGAAGGAGAGGCGGAAATCAACTTTGAAATCGGCAATTGGCAAAATACACTTCCGGAAAAAGCGCACACCCTCCGCTGTTCTTCTACCCCCGGCTGCGCAGATAACTATCACGAAGGGTGAGGGTGGGGTGGACAAATACTATGTGGAATCAAAATTACATGAACCACGGCGTTCTGATAGTGCAGATGAAGGGGGCCCGGTATTGAAGCTTGAGATCCCGGTCTTTGATAGCGAAAGCCTTCGGCGAAGCCTTGAGAATGCAGACTTGAGACAGATGCGCGAATCCCACCAGATGGAGAGAAACCGTCATGTTACCTTTCAGGATGTTTTTATGAGCCAACTTCGACGCACACAACAAAGTGTCGTTGCCGATACGCTAGCAGCAAATAAACGGCTGGAAGAAGAAAAACGTGAGAAGGTATGGTCTCCTTTGTCAACTTATTTTCTTGTTACTCACCGTTCTACGCAGAATATTACCGATGCTGCCCGCATGGAAGAAAGACAGCTATCAGTGGAAATGGATCAAGTTCGCGAATTCGAACGGGCTAAATTGAACTCGCGTACTCGAATAAAGTATATGGAAGGGTATTTCAACAATACAAGCCCTCCATCGTCGCCCGGGTCGGCGTCAGGATCCGATCAGACACCACCTCGGAAGTTCACCTCGCAGCAAAAGGCCCGACTGGCTCAAGAATACCATGACCACGATTCCATGGATCGACTCCATGAAGCCAAAATTAAAGTCCTTCGGGATCGACAAGAACTCAAGCTCCAAGAGGTTACAGCCCGGATGGAAAAAGAGTTAGATGATATGATTGACAAGCACGCACTGGAGTTTGCCAACCTGCAAAGAGATCATCAGCTCGAGGAGGCATCGGTCCTGCAAATCTTTGACTCCAGGAAGACAAGGCTACGCCATCGATGGAACCTAGAAGAAGCAATTCTGCGCAAGAAGCTTGAAATGCAACATGGCCAACCCTATGGGCCATTACCTCCCCTGTCGTTCTCTGACTCTCGTTATGAAACGCGTGATTCGGCGATTTCAGTTTCGGAAGAGAATCCAGCAAGTACCAGCGGTGGTGAGGAACAGGTGCACCAAAAGAGAGGTGAACCGCTACTATAATTTATGATGCGATGTCTCAGTGATACCCTTTCCCTTTTTCTCTCCTTCTAGTTCTCATCATTTGCATATATAACGATTACCCTACATATCACACCTTAACATAATGTTTTATATACCGGCTATTGCTGACCCTTACACCTTGTAATTATTATGATTTTTCTCTGGTGCAGCCATTGCTCTTCGTTGAGCGGACAGGCTTACATATTTTGGCGGCTTTTTGATTTGTTCATACTTTACTTCATTCTGGAGGATGTGCTTTTCTTCTCTACCATATACATAGATTTGTTTATGTTGAAGCATTTAGATATCTCTATACCTATGAATTGAGACATATAGTTGACACATAGTTGTCTTTCTTTTAGAAAACATTCGGACATTGTCTTTTAGGGTATATACTCGCTCATTCCAGGTCCAGCCCAGCAACAAGAATCTATTCTCTAGGAACCAGATGCTTCTTCAGTCTATCAACCACCGTCTCCACTCTACCATCCTCACCAGTCAGAACAGCTTCCAGCGATTTATCTCTCCCATCTTCCCCGATGACCACAGCACGCTCCACAGCCCCCGTATTAGATATTTTGAATCGTCCCACCCGTCCATCCTGCCATTCCAGTCGAACATAGGTCGCCTCAAGTGCGGTCGGAGAAAGAGATACAATGCCCAGATCATTCGTTGCCAGCCGGATTTCCTCCTGATCGTCTGATAAGATATCCCGGTACCAAACTTCCCCATCGTCATCATGATACTCGCCAACACTACGACGCAGCACGCCTAATTTCTCCCTCAAGAGATTCACCGCATCCATCCTTAGATGCCACGTAGCCAACTGTCGTCTCAACTCGCGAACAAACCTCGTCAAATCCTGTTTATTCGCGTTCTTCTTCCACGGCTTCAGCACGTCTTCCGCTGCCGCCTTACCAATAGACGGTAAAGGTAAAAACGCCCGCTCCAACTTCTCCATCGAAATAAACGCTGGAATCGTATGCCGATGCACCTGCAACCTCTTCTCCTCCCCGCGTACCCGTTTCAACAAAACATAATACGGCTTCGTAAACCGGCCATTCCTCGCGCATACATCAATTCTCAGACCCAGTAGATTCGGATTCTCACTATTAGGCGACGGATCTTTGAAAGGGAATGTGGTCGCTGAAAATGCGACACGGTAGTGGTTCGTTTCGGCGTGTTTCCCCGCCGCGCGGACTAAGGGCGACACATCTTTGTCTAGGGACGATATAGGCTTTGAAGCTTGGTAGTCTCGAAGACACTTCTGGAAATTATCGGAATTGAGAAGGCTGGAGGATAGCAAGCGGCGTTTGCGTTGTAGGTTGCGGACTATGTTTGTTCGCATGGTTAGATTTGCGACGGGTGGTTAGGGGTTAGGTGTGGTCGTACTTTCAGCTCGAATGGAAACTATATCTGAGTCCAGTTCCTCTTCTATGTTTTTTGGGGGTTCTGTGGCGTCCATTTTGAATGTTTGTGTCTAGGTAGGTCTGGAGAATGGATCAGACTGATGGCGAATGCGGAGATGCTACAATAATATGCTTATGGTCTAGGGTTGCCTTAGGTTGCTGTGTTTGTTTGTTTTGCTGTAAGGCACGTGATTCGAGATTTTGTATTGATGTGAGTGGTTGATTGGTTGAGTAATCTAGGTCTAAGAACCCCCTAACTGGCAATTCACGTGACTACGGCTTATAGTTAATCCGCTTCGGTGGAGATCTTCGGATGGAGCATGTCGAGAACAAGCATGTGACATGGTCTTCGATTGATCCCATGTACGGATTAACTAGAACTATTAGTGTTACTCCATAGCAACTTTATATAACCCTGCACATCAGCCTCTAATCAAGTGTAGTCTCATATATTGATGCTTCGGTTCTCCTAGAAGAGTGAATGTTCCAAGTAAGCAGAAACACCGTTCCAATTCCGAAGGAGCAAAGATGAGACCGGGCTGGGGCGATTGCATGATCTAGATGCGCATCTTTTCTTCCTTGAACGTCCTCTGGCAAGGTCTTAACAAACCACTTAACCTCTCAACCATTTGAGGTCCAGTAAACTGCATACTGTTTCCATCAATTTCCTTTCAAGCCTCAAATATAAATACCACACCATATAACCAACGTTACACCAACCCCCCACGTAATACCAATACACAAAACCATCCTCACTCTTGAATGATCCAATCCCGCTATCACACAGGGACTTCATTGTTTGCACTATCAGGAGATAAACTTGGTGCTTCGGGAAGCCCTAACGGCTGACTCCACCGCGTCTTTATTAACGTCCCGACGCTACATGCATGGGCCCCATCTTCCATGTCTAGTCCTCCAACACCAACCAATGAAGATGTGAAATGTTCGTTTACATGACAGGACGAGTAAATCCTGGCCCAAGCCATGCACACATGCCCTCCGTATAAATATCCCGCATGAGGTGCTGCCTGATACACACATGTTTTGCAGGTCCTATATGTCTCATGGCGGATAGTCTTTGACATGGCGCAGGAGGTCACTAACCTAGAATTTGTAGAGACTGATCCGGTATGTATCTCATATCTCTTATAGCTCAATCCAGAATGGACTTGGCTAATAGTACGGCCACTTTAACAGGAGCTTCGGCCGGATTCTGACTCGGATTGCGGAGAGAGTATATCATCGTTAGTTCTCCCACTCCTCATCTTTCTCTTTCTGCTTTTTCCCCCCTCTCTAAGGGACGCAAAAGACATTCGTGGAGACTAACTATTGTGCGCCTCAGAGAAAGGACATCGCTGCGCAGCAGTATTATGAACTATTACTATGAAAATGGAAGACGCTACCACGCTTATCACGCGGGCTCTTACTGGTACCATATCTGGCCACCACGACTTCCCATACCCTATTCCAACTTATCCATAAAAAGGGGCCCAAACGATGAGAGGGCCATAGAACAACTAGACATAGGGTAAACAATCAACATCGCACCCTCTCCATCCCCCAACAACCCAACTAAACAAGAAACCAGACCCCACGTCTTCAACCTCCTAGAAGGAAGACTCTACCTTGCCCCAATACCCGAGAATATACAAGTAACATACACCGATCTTCCCATTTCACCCTCTAACACCAAGCAGACTAACTAAGACACTCACAATCTCCACAGCGCGTCCTCGACATCGGAACGGGAACCGGCATATGGGCCATGTTCGTCCTCCACTCCCACCGTATCAGAAAAATCATCCACTAAGTAAAACTACAAATGAGTACAGCGAGTTCGCAGACATGCACCCTTCCGCAACAGTCATCGGAACAGACCTCTCCCCAATCCAGTCGACCTGGGTGCCCCCAAACGTCCTCTTCGAAATCGATGACTGCTGCGACGACTGGGTATACCGCAAAAACAGCTTCGACTTTGCCCACTTACGCGGACTGTACGGTTGTATAGCGGATTGGGATAAATTCTATGAACAAGCTCTCGAGTATGACTCCCCTTCCCCCACCACCAACCCAACTTAGTTCATCTCTCCTCCCAAAGCAACCACAGTTATGCCGTCCACGCTAACAAACATGCTCCCAACGGGAGGGTTTGAAAAAGGCACCTAAAACCCGGCGGCTACGTAGAACAAGCCGAAGTATCCGTAGTTCCCAAATCCACCGATGGCAGCACAGACAATACCATCTTCGAAGAATAGGGGCAAAGTGTCCCTAGAAGCAGGCGATGCGTTCGGGAAGACGTTGCGGACCATCGACCAGGTGAAAGAAAAGATGATCAAGGCTGGGTTCACGGATGTAGTAGAGTACAGGTTCAAGTGTCCGATTGGACCGTGGGCTAAGGATGGCAGGTTGAAGTTGTTGGGAAAATATAACCGCTTGCAGTGGGAAGAGGGGATAGAGGGGTGGAGCATGATGCTGTTGACGCAGATTCGAATGTGTGTACGATCATCTCCTTCCTCTTCGTCTTCTTCCTCCTTTTTTCTTCCTTGGGGCATGCGCTGTTGGGGATGGATGGTCAGGCTGACCTCTAGATCACAGTGGCCACGCGCGGAAGTAGAGATTTACTTGGCGCCTATGCGTCAGGGACTTAGGGATGGGGATATTCATGCTTATCAGGAGAAGTACTTACTTGCCTGCCCTATATTCACCATACTGGAGTATATTCACTGGATTGAGGTGTCACTGGTTAGTTCTACGGTAGTAGTGTACGGCCGGAGACCGGAATGAGTAAAGTATCGAACGCCCTGTGATGTCAACGGGGGCCTCGTTTTGTGATTTATAATGCTATGTCTACGACTTAATGAAGAAGGTTCACTGCCACCACGCGAGGGTGCTAATGTAGAAATAGAGACGCTGCTGATGGGTGTAGCGCCATGTCTAAGTTGATGTACCAATGGACATATGTGCGCATAATGAATGTGTCGCTGGCAGTCACTCCCGGTGTGATATAGTCGCGCCCAAAATCGCCATGTCCATAACATACAAATTTGTGTTCAAACCTTAGGTGCCAAGACCTTTGAGTCTGCTTTAGTTATGTCAGTATTACAGTCCTGTTTGGTTCAATAGTTGGTGAACGAAGAGATGCGTGACGGCTTTAGAAATAAGGTACCCCAACTCAAGGCATCTTCAACAGCCAACTACGGCAAGCTCTTCTATCAGTGAAGTTGTACACAGCCAGAATATATTAGATCTTACCCCAGCCTTGTAAGTCCTACTACAGTATTGGAAGACAATCCTTTTTGATACCGTTTTTACGTTTCATTACCCTTCCTACTAGACGATCATGGCGTATTCAAAAGGTTTTCATGTACGAAAATTTGCCGCAGGTGTTGTTTTCGGGTGTAGTGATTGTACCAAGGATGTACAACAGACGACACATAGGCTCGAAGGACTGGCATATAAGGTGAGCGAAGGGGTTTTTATCCTACCACCCAAAGGCGGCAAGCGCCTTTTCTTCCCAGACAGGAAGAGCCACTACCCTTCCAGCTTTCCAGCACCGCCCTTCATTAACCAACCGTGTGATACCAAAACGGATGTATCAGATTGGGGACTGCTCCAGGAATCGGAATAAATATATTACACACACATACTTTAAGTCAGAGCTGGTTCGCCTTGCATGGTTTACACCAAACAATGGACGCCTCAAGGGAACTGCCCCATCACTACACAAGAATACCACATTGTTCATTATGTGGTGAAAAGTTTAGTTCAAATACGCCGTTCGGGTATGCCTCATTGGAACTGATTTCATTTTTTCTACTGCTGATGCTGTGTAGTTGTCTTGCCAAATCAATATCAGAACCCAGTCTTGACTCAGCCCATAAGTTTCCGAGGAAAAAGTCAGACAATTACTCTACAAGATCTAAATGTTGAGATACACGAAGACCCGCGGCTGAAATTCGAAAATGCCCCCTCCGCTCAAAGTCTCTGCTGGATATCACTGGTGAATACACCAAGTATCCCCAAGCTTTGCGATCTAGGTCTCGCCATGACACCGCTAGTTTGGGCTGGGCTTCCACAGAGTATCTACAATGATCGTCTTACCCTGCCTAAAGCAATCCCTATGTTGTCTTCAAAACTCGACCAGGGTGATGACAAAAAGACCACTTTGTGTGAGCACTAGAGAGATTTGGAAGTCTCCCAACCGAACTAGTTGCCCTGACCTGGGATTTTATCACCCCTTGTACCGTTCGCTGCTTGCTTGCGCTTTCCGCTGCAAAAAGTATCTGGCCAACTCTCTCTTCTGTTGCGGGCAGTGCGACTATGTGCTTACATGGAGATAACTTGGTCTAACTCACACGTGTACTAGACGGGACGTATATTTGCGGCATTCGCCAGGGGTACACACTCTATGGACATGAAAGCCAAACTTCTGTCAAACTCTCGGTTCCCTTGTCCATTACTGCCTTCATCTTTAGACTTGGAACCTATGCGCTTCGAAAGATGGATTTTCCCACGGAAACTGGAACCAACCCAGCCAGTGCAGGGGGTTCTATAGTCAAAGGTAGTGACTTTATTGGTGTTATTTACCCTCAGCCAACAGCGCCGCTTCATGTGGACCTTGAGTGGGATGTACGACGCCCTTGTCAATATAATAGAGCGTTTGAAGCTGATGATAAGCACCAGGGCCTAAAGGTCTCCCGCATCAGCTGCCACAACAAATCGGACTTTGGACACGATTCCCTATGGGTGAAGCCGCTGCCGTGGACCCAACTATATCCTCTTTCTGCCGAGTCATTTTACGATTGGCCGCGACGTTCCGACTTCGCAACACATTCTCAGAGGTTTATGGCGTATATCCCATTACAAGAGGATGGATTCAGCCTGTACGGTCTAACCGCGTTCTGCTCCAACAAGGGGTTTGTTGGCTTATTGACTCACTTTCGATCCTCCTCACACTCGCGCAAGTCATACTGGTATGGGGAACAAAAAGGCTGTCTCGTTCATGCCCGATTTGGACATTTAGAAACTGTGAGCTTAATTTCAGTGTTTTGGCACCAGAATGGTCGAATGTCGAAGCCTTAGCTCGCTGTATGTTCACTACACGCGGCACGCGGCACGAATTCGTGCTAAACAGAGATCTAGGTCACAACAAGCAAGGAGAGAACATCCGCCCTCGGACCATATATTCCGTCTCCTGATACTGACACGAAAAACATATTTAGCGCAAGTCACGGTGACATCTTAGGCCTGTATTACGATGAATCTCCAGGCATTACTGGTTTTACTAGCTTGGGTATTGTCCATCGCCCATGCGATTCCTCTCTAAGGCAAATACCCAATCGCTCCACACCACAAATACCACACCACTCCGACATGATATATCTTTTAAATACTTCTCCTTTCGGTGGCTTCACCTCCCAAGTCTCTTTGAAGGATGCCAAAATCCTGAAAGCCTGCTACATAGAATCACGTTGTAAAAGCATGTTGCTTATATACGAGGAGGATACCAGGAGCACTCTGGGTCAATGGTACGAAAGTGCACATGCGCAGCCTGATATACAGGCAATCGCTTTTCAGCGCGATAATGTGTTGAGGTTTTACCACACGCAACACGAAGACAATCAGTTCCTAAGTCGGGTTGAATCCTTGTCAGGGGCTTCTTTCTTCGAGACAAGTGATACGTTCGTGGATATGGTGTATGGCGTGAGTGCATGAATTACCAACTTATTTAGACCGAGCTAATCCGGCTAGGATGATATTGTTTGGCTGGTTTCGGAGTGCTCCGACATCATTTTCCGTAGGTCGGTTTAGCTAGAATTTGCCAGATCTACCAGGCACGACCCATATACCAGTCCATCCATCACACACACTTCTATTCTTGCCCCATATTTCCGAATCAATCTCTTAAGTGAAAAGCGGCGCGGCGCTATGTCAGACTAAAGATAGAAAGAGTAAGAGCCAGAGTTTCCAAATATTTTATGCATGGTAGTCCAGTATCCTTGTGCCTTTAGAGACTACAATAATGGAGGTGTAGCCATATGCAGATTAGTAGATCTTGACACATAGGAGGCTTTGAAAAGAACTCTGTATGTGTATGATATGGAAGGCAATATCCGGCGCGATCTTACTGTAGATAGGCGGCAGCATGTCCGTAACGTGCGAAAGTGGTCCTGGGAGGTTCTAATCTTACAGATATATGAGACAAGGCACACAGCCTGTTGTTCATATTGCCTATACACAAGGACGTCGAGGAATATTGAAGGGCGAAAATATCGAATTGGTATTAAAGATAGTTCTTTAAGAGTCAATTAAGCTTGTAGTCTGGATAAATCCGAGCGAACTTCCCCAGTGCAAGCATTGTAAACGTGAATTTATAGTTCGGATACGAGATGGCACATGTCTTATTAAACATGCCTTCAACGGCCTCCTGCAGCCATTCACCATTGGGTTGTTGTCTTGCCATTATGAAACGAATGGCCTTCTCGATAGGCTTGACGTCCGGATACCCTACTGAGAGTAGTCCGATGACCGCATATGCAGTTTGCACAACTTGAGAGCCACTGGGGTGTTCGATGTATTTGAGTTGCCGGCAGCCCTGCTTCTTGTTAAAATAAAGCCATGAGGATACATTCTACAAGATAAGTGACTCACCTCGCAGCTTTCAGACCAGCCACCATCCTCCCTCTGTTTTGAGAGTAGAAAGTGACACGCTCTCTTCACGGATTCGCTATTCTGATATATTTCTCCGACGGATGCTAGACTTTCCAGCGCAAACATGGTGCCGTAGGTGAAGCAGACTGCCCAGCTTCCGTACCAACTGCCGTCAGGAAATTGGGCTTTATGAATATACACCAAGGCACGCTGGATGAAGGATTTGATCTCATTCGATCGGTAGTCCGGCCAGTGCTTGTGGAACAATGTCAGAGCCGTTACTACGGCGGTCGTACACTCAGGGTAATCATATTCAACCATGATCCGTCCGAAGACTTCCGCTGCGTTGAACATTTCCATGTATTCTCCGCCCCTCGTTCGTTCGTACGACGAGCAGCCGCCGGATGGATTTTGGTAAGTGAGGAGCGTGTCGACAGCATCAAAGATTCTTCGGTCATCAAGCAGCTGCGGGTATCCCGGCGTCTTTTGCAGTAGGATCACCGACTTAAGCGCTTCCGAGACACAGTCACACACCGCATAGCCTTGATCCTTGTTACTAAATCCCCAGGCTCCCTTGCGAGGGTGTCGGTAACAAACATCCTGATCCTTGCAATTCTCTCGCATCTGTTGCCGATCGAGGAACTCCAAAGCTCGCGTCAACATGGGCTTCCACTGAACACTATCAGCAAAACCCGCCGAGCACACAGCCTGGATAAGGAACGCCGTATCCCAACACTGAACCCCATTCGTCCCATTAACCAGCATACCCTCCTTATTTAACCACAAAAAATCCTCCAACCTTTCTCGGTGACGGCGAACAGAATAAGCCCCCGGCCCATCCCGAATATAGCAAAGAACCATATTCAACGGCGCATTGACCGACGCCAAATCAGCGTAATCTGAGTTCTCATCTTCCATATCTACCAACCGACTCACCCACTCCTCAGCTCTCCTCACCACCACCCCGGGCCTCAAATACGGGGTCCACACCTCCGCCAGAAACCAATTAATCGAGCGCAATAACCACGACTTCGGATGATGATTGTCAATATCCGCAATCGAATTCCGATTCCCCGCCCAATCAATACTCCCCCAAGACTCGACAAACAGTTCCTGCCGCAACGCCCGAACCACCTCCGTCTCCGGGGCCGTCCACCTCTTCGACCAAATCCAAGACATGGGCAAAAACACCTGCCGAATATGCACCCACCACCGCCACGGAGCAACAGGCACCCAATCCGGTAAAAGCCAAGTCTCAGGAGGAGCAGGGTTAACAATATCCCATTTACAGACGCCCAACACCGCCAGCCAGAACTTAGCCCAGTGCGGTGCATTGACAGCACCACCGTGCTTGTGTAGCATGGCTCGCGCCTTGATCATCACTTCATGGTCCGCGTCAACACCTAGTAGTCGGAGGACGGTGTAGTTCAGACTTGTACCGAAGACTGTGCTCTCGCCTTCGATATGTAGACCCCATCCACCGTCGACCGGGTTCGCCCGGGCCAGAAGGTAATTCTTGATTTCTGTCGCGTAGGGCCAGGGAATAGGAGTATCTGTTACCGTCCATGCGAACACAATGCACGGAATTAGGAACATTGGACCGCCGTATTCGCAGCCCCAATTGCCTGCGGAAAGTTGCAGCTTGGAGAAGAACGTCAGTCCATTCTCGACTGCGTCTAGGGGCGATTCCGGTGGTGATAGATTGGGAAGATGCTTCAAGACATGTTAGTCAATACGGAACCATCATGGTACCAGGGAGTTATATACCAGAGGCAGGCCTAAATAATACTTGTCCGCCAATGTTTGGGGCCAATTCCGCGCTGCCTCGTCGTCTTCCAGATAGTGCCATGTGTGCCGACCATCTTCATTCAGTAATCGCCACCGCGTATAGTCCGTCTTCTCTGCTAACGTTGGAGGCATCTTTTATTTTTGTGTAAGTCATGGAGGGTACAAAAACGTGGCGGAAGCGCGGAAGGTACAATGGCTTTATGGGGTTGTCTGGACAAGCCGCTAAAAGCTGATTCCTTTGCGCTAATGCACTCTAATAGGGATGACCCGTAAAACTAGACCAGTCTTTGGGTTTTTATTTAGGACCCCCGGTACCCGGGTCAAATGTTGCTTTGCTCACCAGTTGGATGCCTTTAAAAAATCACAGATTCGAGAATTTCTGTAGTGCAGACTCTTGACACATGGAATAAGGCCACAGAGAACAAGACTATACATAGAAACAGCGAAACAGGCTAAGGGAGGAAACGAAACATCGCGTATTACAACTGCAAGTTCTGAGAGACTCGTGGATCTTCGACTGAGCTTACTGTGTATATATAGTATTCTGACGGTTGTGGAGACTCATGAAGACTAATAGCTCTAAGACCAAGCCTACTATAAGAAGACTAGAGTGGATAGAAGAACAGGTTCCAAGCATCTCATATGGTGCCGAGATAGTAAACTTGAGTGGTTATGCCTCTATTATGCAAGTTCGAGGATATCAAGAAGGGAGAAATGATTTGGAGCTATAATATGCAAGTGCCTCAGGTTTCGACCCTGGGTTAGTAATCACATCGAATGGGATTGTCATCTGCAAGTGGTGAAGCTCGGGCCAATAGGAAGATGCCGATCACTGGGTGGGCCTCCGGGGACCTCTCCTGTTTGAAAATGACTTGAAACTAAACTAAGGGTTAAAGTTGAGGACACCTTTTACTTCGCCTCTTTCGCTGGATGAACTCCTCTCTCCCTGGAAAATCATTCCAGTAGGTAGTTTCTCAATCTACTCCGATTACTCTCGCTTAGTGGTATCTTCACTCTTTCCCCTCTTTAAGACTCCCCTCCCGTGCTGTCCCTTCATATTCACGTCGCCATTCGGAAGCCGACCAACCCCAAGAGTTTCCCGCGACTAGTATGCAGAACTGACCGGGGTAAAGCCAAGAATCCTATCTGACGCGCCGATCAACTTTCAGATCCCACCTATAATCTCTTCCATCACCCTCTCTTGAAGAACGAACGAGGCAAGACGTGACTCTGGCGATAAAACGCCTTGTTACGAACTGAACCTACCGATGAAGCGCAAGGACCACACGGTGTCCAAACGTCGCTCCAAGCCGACCCTGAAAATCGCGACCGGCCAGAACGGCCATGCGAGAGACGGGATGAACTCCAACATTGAAATGCGCAAGAGGGAAACCTCCGTCGAATCGACTTCGTCCGCACGAGCCTCCCGTATCATGTCTCGCCCGAGCTTTTCCTTAGACCACGATCCCCCTGTCACCCCGCAAACCCCGGCCCTGACGACAACGAGTTTCGCTCAATTACCAGCGAGTGATCGGAGGAATTTCATGCTTCTATGTGTGCTGTATTTCCTTCAGGGAGTGCCAATGGGTTTAGCCACGGGATCCGTCCCGTTTCTACTCAAGCCTTATCTGTCCTACGGCCAAATCGGTGTCTTCTCCCTCGCCTCATACCCCTATTCGCTCAAGCTCCTGTGGAGCCCCATCGTGGATGCGGTTTGGAGTCGGAGGTTTGGCCGTCGCAAGAGCTGGATTACCCCAGTCCAGGTGATTGCTGGGTTGGCAATGATTTACCTGGGCGGGCGGATTGGGGATATGATGGTGCAGGCGGGCGCCAATGGAGGTGCTGGGGTTTGGAACTTTACATACTGGTGGTTCCTGTTGGTGTTCTTCTGTGCCACGCAGGACATTGCGGTGGATGGATGGGCCATTACTCTCATGTCTCCGCCTAATATTTCCTATGCGTCCACCGCACAGACAGTCGGGTTGACGGCAGGCCATTTCTTGTCTTACACGGTTTTCCTGGCCTTCAACTCGCAGGACTTTGCCAATCGCTGGTTCCGGTCTAGCCCCGGTGAGGGTGGTTTGCTCTCCCTGGGCACATATTTGACGTTCTGGGGTTGGGCGTATTTGATCGTCACGACTTGCCTGGCCGTCATGAAGAAGGAAGACAAAACCCACGAGCGGGACAGCATATCAGACGTGTATAAGAGCATGTGGCGTGTGTTGAAACTCAAGAATGTTCAAACGATCATCCTAGTGCACCTGATCGCCAAGATCGGATTCCAGGCCAACGACGGCGTGACAAGCTTGAAGCTATTGGATAAGGGATTCGGCCAAGACAACATGGCGTTGGTGGTGTTGATTGATTTCCCGTTCGAGATTGGCTTGGGCTACTATGCTGGCAAGTGGTCGACTGAGTATACTCCCATGCGCTTGTGGTGTTGGGCATTTATCGGACGACTGGCGGCGGCTGTTCTGGCTCAGGTGACGGTCATGATTTATCCGGCGGCATCGGAAGTCCCATTCTGGTACCTCCTGACGGTGATTGGAGAGCATATACTATCCACATTCATGAATACAATCATGTTTGTCGCCGTGTCTGCATTCCATGCGCGCATTTCCGACCCCGCTATTGGAGGTACCTACATGACCATGCTGGCAACGTGAGTTTTCTCTGTCGTTCCTTTTTTGCATTATGACGTTTGTGTAACTATGGACTAACCCTCGAACAGTGTCTCGAACCTAGGTGGCACATTCCCACGCTACTTCATCTTGAAGCTTGTGGACATGTTCACGGAGGCTACCTGCAACCCTCCCAGCGGTCCTCCCTCGGCGGGCCAATTGAAAGGTGAACTGGTGACATCCCCGTTCTCCTGTGCGCTGGAACCTGACAGGATCCGTTGCACGAATGGCGGCGGTTCCTGTCATACTCTCCGGGATGGCTACTACACCACGAACATCTTGTGTGTACTGATTGGTACCATCACATTTTTCATGTTCATCCGACCAGCCGTACTGAAGTTGCAGGGACTTCCCCTGCGGGCGTGGCGATTATCACCCAACAGCAGGACCTAGACCGTGCAAATAGAGAAGAAACAAAAGCAAAAAATTCAAGGCGGGAAAGGGGCTCAATATAGATGGAACTAGTTTTACTATTTTTGACAAATACCCGCATCTTCCATGTATTAATAGAACTGTCGAACCATAGCCAATTATGGACAAAGATCCCTGGAGTGAAAGTCAGGTTACACGACAGATCAAGTCTCGCGTAGTTCATCACATTATACGATCCTGGAGCCAATGGCTAGCAGGGTCAAGATCGCCCCGGAAGTTTCCCATTTGCTGTGTTTCGGGTACCCGCATTAGTGTATCAGGTTCCCGGCAATTAAGAGATCTATAAAGGTTCCCATCACCTGAAGAGGAGACGTTTTTTCTTTTGGTTTTTGGGACCCTATAAATAAGACCCAACCTTATCCATTTGGTTCCTGATCTTCAACCCGCTTCCCATTTTCACGTAATTCTGGACTTCTTTTCCTAGACTCCCAAACCGCAGCCTTAATTCAACCCATTGAATTATACAATTATTCAAAAATGCAATTCAAAGCGCAAACTCTCGCCCTCCTCCTCTCAACCCTCCCCTTCACAATCGCAACCGCCCAAGACACCGCCTCAACACAAGACACCCTCAAACCCCGAAGCGTACATAGCCCTAACCATTCATCCATTCCCTTTCCTTTCCTTACTCCCCCTCCCCTTCCGCCGCCCCAAAAGAGAAACTAACAGTTCAAAAATAGTGGGATCTCCGCCTCCTAAGACCCGGTTGTGTATCAGACGGTGCCAACTTCGACATCAGCGTCTACCATTCCAGCGGGGTATCGGAGCGGTCATGTGTGGATTTGACGGCTGTCACGGGGTTGAATCTGAGTGTGATTGATACGGTCTCGTGGAAGAGTCCTAGCGAGCCTAGCTTTGATCTTTGCATGTATCGGAACGGTGATTGTGATGCGGAGGGTCTTGTGGGTGCTATTCGGAGTGGATGGGGTGTTTGTGTCAGCTATGAGAAGTGGAAGGGGTGGAGAGCTGTGGCTAAGGGGGAGGAATGTGATTGATTGATTAATTGAGGCTGGGCATTGGGGTTTTCTTGATTGATGTGGCTGGTTGGAGGTTGGGCTTGCAGGTAGGATGGACTGCTCAACATATACTTGGTGTGTAATATGGACTTGCCTATAGTACAGAGGGTCGATATGTTTTATATGGGCACTTGACATCGAGAAGGGGGGAGGGGAGATGATTGAAGAGGGAGCGAATATACATAGCGAAATGCTCATCCTGTATTGTCCTTAAGGGTTCTTAGAAAGTGCCAGTTCCTTCTTTTCCAGAGCTCGTACCTTGGATAATGAAGAATGTATACCACTAATCCTTGGTCATGTTTTAAAGGCTTCGGATAAATCTTCATTAGCAAAGACTCGATTATTATGTGATACTTGGATATGTGGAGGGAGAAGCGCTTTCGTCACTTGACATAATGGATTCATTATCCATACTCATATCTTCCTTTTTTTTTTTTTTTTTTTTTTTGGCCAGTTGCTTCTTTTTCGATTGTGCACTCTGCTCGTCCAGTATCGTTTGCTATGCAATTAGAATACTGAATCTCTATTACTAAAGACTTGTCTATCAATTCATGTTCTTTCTCCGATGATAGCGATGTACAATAAGTGAATGATTTGAGGTTCATAACTTAGACTCCGGACGCTCAACGCAACGATATATCGACTTGGGACATAAAGAGAAGCAACAGCAGGAATCAAAATAGGTATCCGCAAACATCACACATCAATGTTATACTTCCCCCCAGCAGAAAGATTTCTACTAGCCGGCCCGACCTTGCGCACTCCCCTCCAACAACTCCTTAACAGTAGTATCCAACAACAACCTCGCATACCCCCTATGCAAACGCCCAACCCACCTTGGAATCGTCTTCTGCTCCTGCACACCCCCCTCCGCAGGAATAAACTCATAAGTATGCGCAGAAGCAAACCTAACCTCAACAAAAGGGCCCTGCCCCACTTCATCCCCCTCACCCTCAAACGGCTCCGAAACACTCATCTCATGCCGACCACCCGTCATCAACCGCCACGGATACCCCCAGCGCGCGATCTTCTCGAAAAACCAGCGCGGCCCATCGGGAATATCCCAGCGCACAAGTAACGGTTCTTCCCCTCGTGGCTCTCGCATAACCGTCATTAACCCGTTCAAGAGCTCGCGCGGAGCCCCATCCGAAGTAAACCCGGCCGGGGTCATGCCCAGATCACCTGGGTCTAATCTCGCGGCGGTGAAGAGGCCAAGAAGCTTGGCTTCTAGACGGAGAATACTACAGTTCAGGAGTGAACGGGCCCATGCAATGTTGAGATCTTGTTTCGTAGGCTTCTCCGTGATTTGCTTTGTGCGAACTTCGAGCGCCCGGAGTGGGATGCGAGCTGCATATACATCGATGTGGGGGACATGCTGGGTGAGGGGATTCGGTGGTGTGCGTAGCAATTCCGTGCTTGATCTGTCCGGCGCGATGGGTGGATACCGCGCCTCGAGCGAGCTTAGCCATAGATGGGTGCCGTATCCTACTATTAGGGGAGGCGCTGTAAGTGTGAGGAGGAGGCGGGTTCGTGACCGTGCCGCCATGACGATACTCCGAAAATTGGATGAGAAACGAAGGACAACTGATTATTAGAGGGGAGACTGGCGGCCTTTGCTTTATTTATCATCTCTCAGCCTCTTGAAGCTCACCGGATCCTTCCGACTAAGTGGGGGCTGAAGGTGTCACATGATGGGAATGGGACCCTCTTCTTGTATACCTGACGGTGGAGATGTCGGTATAAGAGATGTATGATTGTCTAGGCTTTTATATAGCCAAGGGAGGAGCGTATGGTCTGTTATTTTCTATAGATGGCTGCGATTGGTTGTTTGTCTTTTCTGCGGCAGGGTTTAAGGTACCAGACCGGAGAAGGTAGCGTAGTTTCCATGGCCCTTACCCTCACGGCTTTAGGCACGGCGGGTACGGTTTACGAGCATGCCAATTATAATGCGAGATTCTGATCCACTTTCCCCGGAGAGTCATGTATTCTTGGCGAGTCGTTCGCTCTTGGAACCGAAAAGAGATCAAGCTTCGTATAGATGAAGAAAAGTAAATGGAGATTAATTATTTGAGAAGGTGAAAGTAGAGTCAGACAAGCTATTTGGACAAGAACTGTCTTTACCGTATCAAGCTTGCATCTGTGTACAAAATGATTGGCAATAAACACCTTCTCTGATTTCCGAAATAGTTAGGTGAGTGATTTGCCGACATGTATGCTTCTATTTACACAGTTAATAGCAAGGTAGGAGAGATACATGACGAATGAGTTTATTGATGTAGCGTTGCGGAGCAATCGCCGTTGTTAATAGACCATTGCTTTGGTCATGTGGTAGCTGTGTGAAGATTTACTTCAATTCGGGCTATTGTAGTTTCAATGTCCTCTATCAGGGCCATGTGCTACAGTATGTCAGAAATAATTAATAGCAAAAGGGGTGCACCACTTCACCGCTCTATATATGTGTGCCGTTGCATGGCTGCCAAGAAGCCGACCTTCCAATTTTAATCTGAAGGCTACGATGGCGTGGGATATTGAACGTCTCCAAGCTCCCATTAATGATACCTTTAAGCCGAACTGTGTCTGCAAAGGTGCAAGGCAATAAGAGAGGAGAAGGGACTTAAGTATTATAAGGCAGTACTTGTGATTTTCCCGTACATATAGTAGGCTGAGACGTTACTGTCCAAAGCGCGTTGTATCGAGAGAGGATTCCCACACCACAGTCATGGTGAAACTAGCTCTACTATAAGACTAGCTTTTCTGAGAGAGGCACACAGCATTGAGGCCATGAACAATACAGAATCACATGCTGATATAGGCAACAGAGGGAGGTCTAGTTTTTCTACCTCTACATACCTGTCATGGCGGTTTGCGGACATTGTTGCTCAGACGCTTCCTCCAAGTGCTTTCAGACCTTATACAATGAGGGCGTCACTAGGTAGTATGCTGCCTGAGGTGAATGGCCAACATGACTGCCTGCTGGCCCAGGCACCCACACCTTACCTTTTCGGCCACCTTTCTTCGGTTATGATCAATATACATCATTTTACTCACGCCCGAGACCCCGATGGTGCAGGCAGTTAAAGTGCTAGCGGCCATGCTTGTGACCGGGGTCTCACGTTTGAGACCTGCGCTAGTAAAAACCCCTCAAGGGGTTTTTCGTAAACCTCCCCATGGCGCCGATGGAATCGCATCGGGTTTGGTGGGTGAGCTTTTTTGAAGTTTTAGTTTCTTTTTTCTTTTTTAGCCTGTCTTCAGTTTTCTTTTTTTATTTTATCCTTAATCTTGTACCTATATACTTTCTTCTCTTCATCTTGTTGTTTTGTTCTGTTTCGTAAAAAGAAGTGAGCTGAATCTCTCACTATACATGCGGCGCTCTATTAGGAAGGGTCCTGGACAACCCGCTCTGGGATACTAGTACTACATAACGGATAGATCTAGCTCTTGGTGGGTGCTACGATCGTGTACGCCTCTCTATATCATTATTGTTCCATTCATGTTTCTATTCCCATCTAAGCAAGACTAGGTATATTGATTTGACTGTGAGACGACACTATGAGCTCACCATCACATATCTCCCTTCACGATAAAGTCATTGCAACTTCACTTCTTATGGCACGGAATGAAGAAGGGAATAATTATTTATTGCATGCTTTTATCAACAGGGAAGATTATAGAAGCCAGTAATAATCTATAGTAGCACTTTTTCACATATAAATATCTGATTGATCAAGTCATTTCACTAAGCATGTAAAACCTGCCTCCCCGCTTAAAACCATCCTTGTTAATAATTTTCGATATGTAATTTATGAACTAGCTAAGCTAGATATCCATGTAAGCTATTCTTATTTTCTTCCAGTAGCGTCGATAACGCTGGCAAATAGTGCCGACCATCTCATGTAGGGCAAATGCTTAATAGAGGCATTTATGAAGTGTCTCATATAGATTTAGCTGATCGGTCCACGCTTCGGCTGATAGTAGTGAGGATAAAAAGCAAATGTTATTCGTTTATATTTGCTTCTTCATGATGAAGACATTAGTATCTTGGTTTTGGAACCAGTTGCTCCAGAATAAAAGGGATGAATTCAGTAAACCTTCGCGCTGAGAGGCTTGTCTGCAAACATTTATAGCTATATGTGCTACATTGATTTTCTTCAACCAAGCTGGTCAAACATGCTGTTGGAAGGTAGTAGATCTGTGTATGTTAATTATTTCTCTTTTTTGCTCTTTCTCTTGATTGGGCAATAATGTAGTAAATGTAGGTCTATCATTATCTACCAAAAAACGAACCTAGCACATGATTAGTATAGTAAGGGATATTCAAATGAAAGCACCTAGAGAAATAGGTCGTGTATTGTGCCTTTCCTGAAGCTCGGCTATTGTATAGACCTTCTAACATAGATATAACGCGGGTTTATTGGTGATGCGCAAACCTTATTCGGACATGTTTTGAGGACTAAAGCCGTGTCTGCCATAACCCAAGATCCTTGGCCTAGGACTTTTGTCCAATGATTCGATTATAGACCTTGAAATCATGCATCCAGGCTTGTCAGGACAGTAAGAATGAGAGAAATGACGATTTCTTGGCCGATGATAATACTGCTTGGCCGTATGATACAATTCTTGGCCGATTGTTGTAATCATGGGAAGTTTCTCGGAAGTCTTATCGCGAAAACGTAACAGCGAATGGAAGAGTATAAATAGGATAGTGAAGGTCACAGTATAAAAATGTCATTGATTTTGAATCAATTCTTTTGTGGTCTAGCCGATCTTCCTTTGCTTGATAGCCAACACAATGGTGAAGTGGTCCTTCACTAAAAAACCTGAGACGAAGAATTCTGACGGGTTCCATGGGACTCGAGGACATATTTTTGAAGACTCGGATGCTGCGGAATATTGGACTAATATCTATGAGAAAGCCCAGTATGAGGGCCGACACAGATTCGATCCTACGTTTACCTGGGCCCCTATTGAGGAGAAGAAGTTAGTTCGCAAGGTCGGCTCCTCCCCAATGTGTCTTCTGCTTCATTTGAGTTTGTATATCATCCATGCTGGACCAGTGTTGACCATGCTCATTCAGGTGGATTTACGGATCATGTTCTGGGCGTGGTTAATGTTTTGCTCCTTGGACCTGAACCGAAGGAACATCAACCGAGCAATTACAGATGATATGGTAAGCAACTACACTGGAGTATAGATAGAGAGAATTAGCTGAGTGTAGAACTAGCTCCCTGAACTGGCCATGAACACAAACGACTTCAATTACGGGCAAACAGTGAGCTGTCATTTTATGATTCAGTGATAGTTGCCATTGCTAACAAATCAAGATCTTCCTGGTATCCTTCCTCGCAGCCGAGCTTCCAAGCGGTCTCATCAGTAAGAAAGTTGGGCCAGATAGATGGATCCCGTTTATTATTGTCTGCTGGTCAGTAGTCAGTGCTTCGCAGGCCGCCCTGTCGAGCAGGGGAAGCTACTTCGCGTGCAGAGCTCTTCTCGGGCTTTTAATGGGCGGGTTTATTCCGTATGTAAGAATGGACGTCGCCGAGAAAGCATACTAATCTGGTACTTAGTGATATTGTGCTCTGGCTATCCTATTTCTATGTGAGTGTCGACCGAGAAGATGTAATCTTGAAATACTAATGTCTACCAGAAAGGCCGGGAACTACCCATTCGTCTCAGTTGGTTTTGGACCGCGTTGAGGTAAAAGATGACACCATATAGATCACAGATAGTCCAGGCTAACCTGCACAGTACTTGCAACATTGTCGGGTCACTACTTGCCGCTGGAATCTTGCAGATGCGTGGAATCTGGGGATGGAGTGGGTGGCAATGGCTGTGAGTATCCTTCCTCGTCACACTGTTCAATATGTGTGATGCTTACCACATTTCTCATAAAAGCTTTCTGCTTGAAGGTTTAGTCACCGTCATTATCGGAGTCTTGTCCTGGGGTCTTATGCCTCCAGGTCCATGTCAGACAAGGAGTTGGTTTCGAGGCAAGAATGGCTGGTTCAGCGAGCGTGAAGAATATATCTTAGTAAACCGACTTCTACGCGATGATCCTTCAAAAGGTGATATGAATAACCGGTTCGTTTACCTTTGTCTCCTACAAAAACCACTCACAATACCTAACCTCAAACTTACGACCAAAACAGACAAGCAGTAGGACCAGTGTCGCTGCTGAAATGCCTCAAAGACTTCGACCTCTGGCCACTATACCTCCTCGGCCTCCTCATCTACATCCCACCACAGCCCCACGCAACCTACTTGTCCTTTATCCTACGTAGACTAGGATTTTCCACCTTCCAGGCGAATCTCCTTGCCATCCCCTCCCAATTCATGTTTGCCATTAATCTACTCATCATCACCCGGATCTCTGATAAACTCAACGAGCGATCCATCGTCGCCTCTACTTCAAATCTGTGGATCTTTCCCTGTTTGATTGCTCTGGTTGCTCTCCCCGACTCAGCTAGTACGTGGACTCGCTACGCAGTCAGCACCGTCCTCCTCAGTTACCCCTACTGCCATGCAATCCTAGTGGGTTGGAACGCACGCATTAGTAACACGGTGCGTACGCGGGCCGTCGGTGCCGCGCTGTATAATATGTGCGTGCAGGCGGGTAATATCATCGGGAGTAACATCTTTCGGGAAGATGATAGTCCTCTCTACCGAAGGGGGAATAAGATTCTACTTGCGATTTGCGCCTTCAATGTGGTACTCTTCTATGCTGTCAAGGCGTACTATATTTGGCGGAATAAAACTAAAGAACGGAAGTGGCAGTCGATGTCGCCGGAAGAACAGAACAATTATCTGCTTACGACAACGGACGAGGGAGTGAAGCGGTTGGACTTTCGGTTTGTGCATTGAGCCGAGATTTTGCATGTCTTGAAATAGTAGTGCGTAGATAAACTGCCTTTTGCAGCTCCTTTCTATGCTTTATTGAATGAGTATATATCGAATTTATCCTCAAAGCACACTTCAAGAGCTCTGACCAGAATTAAAAGTCAGCTTATATGAAAACACGCGAATGCCGTTCAGATTCGTTATATCTGACCTCCGTCAATATTCAAAAGCTGCACAAGTAGATGCGGGGGCAGTAAACATAGCTCACATCATGTGGAACGCCTTCCAAATCAGCCTTGGTCCTTGTCTTCAACATATACACCATCGGATAGTTAACAATGGGTGAAACGATGAGTAAGCTAGTAGTCACGTCCACCTGATGAACGAGTCCTCTCAAGTCAGGGGCAACTTCTCAAATTCCTTGTATCAAACGCTTGTAACGTTTCATCGAGAAAATTTTTCCGTACATTTGCGCTTCTATTTCGATGCAAAGATGAGAAACGTTACGGAAAGTTAGTATTGTCATTAGTGGTGGCAACCTGGACAATGTCATTGAGTTGCTAGGCGAAGGAGCACTGATGATTACTGAACACTTCATTCTTGCGACACAAATGAAGCTTTACAGTTTCCTTGAACTGTATCTTAATCGTGGTTGGAATATAAATGCTGATGTCAATCGCTGACCACCATCGGCACTTGTGTTAGTTTCGCAGGATATCTTTTATAGTCCTTCCAAATCACTAATGTAACCTAGGTATACTTTAACGACATGACACTTCTTACATGGTTCCTGGAACATGGCGCTGATCCAAATAAAAGATGTCGCATCCACGATTGTACCCCATATTCCTACGCTTTTGCAGAGGCTCCATTAGAAGCTATCGAGATGCTCTTCAGATACGGGAGATCAGTCACCTAAGGCCAGTTTTTCCACTATGCTGCAATGCGCGAATATGTAGACAGCTTGACAGTCTTGAAACACGTATATACAACAAAAGCCCAGACGCAAATGCCTTGGATGTCAAAAAGTTGCTGGACCAAAATTGACATGAGGACTTCGCGATGAACTTTAGAGCGGGACTGGGTATCCCATTTCACTACGCCACGCTAGTTGGATCATTGAATTCTGTGGAATTTCTAGTGGAGAAAGGAGGAGACATTTGGGTCTTGGACCCTTATCGTCGAACAGAGTTGAGTTTAGCAATTCACGCTAACCATGAGCAAGTGGTCCAATTTTTGAAAGGTCTACGTCTGGAACAGAAAGATCGACCTTCATACTGACTTGACCAGGGATGTAACAACACTTATCTCTGACAATGCTGTCTTTGAGGAAACGGCCGCTGGAAGGCGGAATATATCTTCCGTCCGCCTGACTGACATTATGAGCCACGAAAGCTTCACACCCTGGAAAGGACTTATAAACACAGTTGCCCTATATTATAAACAAACTCAGAAACTCTACATAATTGACCACTGCGTAAAAGTTTTTCATCACTACCAGACGCAACGCTGCCCAATGCTCGTCGTCGGTTTTGCGTATAAAATGCAGGGGACATTCGTCACGAACTAAGAACGCTTACTGCTCGCTGAAATTAATTGAGGCCACCATTTGGCCTTCCCAAACTTCTGAAAATGGAATCGTTTAAGGCGCTATTCGCAGGAGCCACTGGCTATATGTAAGCCAAACTCATCAGTATAAACAAATGCCCTTGCTAACCCCGATGGGATCACTAGTGGAGGATCAGTCCTGACAGCCCTTATAAACTCTTCTAACGAAGTCATCAAGAACCACGTAAAACTCACCGTGGTAGTGCGAAAGCCAGGACAGGCGCAGCTTCTAAAGACAAATGGTGTTAATGCGTTTGTTTTCAACGGCCACGAGGATGTAGCTGAGATACAAGATCTAGCCAGGGACCATGACAGTAGGTGCCTATCGTTTGCTATCTCGTAGATATATCGTTGCAAATCTAACGGCCTGGCGCAGTAGCAATCCATACAGCATCCACATTGCATACAGAAACCAAAAAGGCTATAATCACTGGCTTGGCAACGAGGAAGAAAGCTAGCCGGGGGAGATGTCTACTTGGTGCATGTGAGTGCGACCAAAGATTAACTGTCCTTGCTTTCTTAAAAGCTCGCGCAGATGTTGGAAGAATTTCGCTGACAGCAGGAACGAGCTCCCCGCCAGATCGCGCCATCACAAGCTCCGTGATTGAGGATAGCATCTTCTCCGATAAGTCGGACAACATGTACGGTTACCTGAAGAAGCATCAAGAAAATGAAATTCACCTGTTCGACACACCGATATTGCGATTGTTGACAAGGGTCGAGCCCTGAACGTCCCAACCTTCATCCTTATGTCGCCATTGATCTATGGACCGGGAACCGTGTTCTTCAACAAGCGATCTATTCAGATCCCTACCATGGTCCGTGGTGCCGTCCAAGCACGCCGCGCCGGAGTCGTCGGTGATGGAGCCGCTCGTTGGGGTAACATCCATGTCGAGGACCTGACAAGTCTGTATGAACTCCTGATCGCTAAGATTCTTGAGTGGAGCCCCTGTTCCCTACGGTGAGAAGGGAATTTATTTCACTGTGGTCGGAGAGCATCAGTGGATGGATATTTCCAAAGGCATCGCTAAGGAGGGTCATGCTCTCGGTGTCTTAGAAAATGCAGATGTGAAATCTGTATCATTGGAAGAAGCTGCTGTGAAGTGGATGAACGGGAATACAATTTTCACCGAAACTGTGTTTGCCTCCAAGTAAGCGAGTTCTACTTTACAAGCAAGGAATGCCTGACTAAGTTTTTCTATAGCGCTCGAACCAGGTCGGACTCGTCTAGAATTTGGGTGGAAGCCTAGGTTTGGTGGAGGAGCGTTCAAACCACAATTGCCGAGGAGATACAGTGTGTTTCTGAGGAAATAAGCCTTTGGCAAATATCATGCATAAGAGTAGATCAGTTATGGGTGCTACCTACCGTGAAGTGAGTTGTGTCTATTGATGGTAGACATGCAACTTTGTGCTTAGCAGTCACTTTACATGATTAAGAATTAATTATCAATTGAGCCTATGTTGTCCCGCAGTACGACCATGTTGCCGCAGATGGGGTGTATGATCAATGATAGATAGGATTTTGTATGCATGTAGTCTTAAGGTGGCCGATAAGATAAGCTAAGCTCCTGCTGCCCCTCCACATAATTAGTAACCCCCATTTTTGGCTTCAATTTTTCCCCAAGCACAATACATACCTCTCACCTTTTTGAACCTCAACCTCGACCGCGACCGCGACCTAACGCTCCTAGAAATCAATTCAAAATGTCCTCCCCTCCACAGCCAAACAACAACTCCCTAGACGACATCTTCGGCTCCTCCCCACCACCCCCAACCACCCAAATCCACCACCCCCCGCCCCAATCCACAACCACAGTCGAACCCTCCGAACTCCCCTCCCTCCACCGCCAACACGTAACAGCCGGTTACCGCGACGGCATCTCCGCCTCAAAAGGCGAACACGTCCAAGCCGGCTTCGACGCCGGATTCCCCGTCGGCGCACAACTAGGCATGCGCGCCGGCGCAATCCTCGGTATATTGGAAGGGATCCTCCGTGGCTACGAGAGTCGGGCTGTAGTGAAGAAGCAGCCACTGCGCACAGGCAGCGCTGGTAGCTCGACAGGAGCAACAGCGGAGAGTGATGAAGAGGGCAGGGTGAGGGCTGAGAAGAGGGAGAGGGTTGTGAAGCTCTATCAGGCTGCTGTGAGGGAGTTGGATGTGAGGAGTGTTTTTGCCGGGATGGAGGGGGGTGATGATGATGGGAGTGTGAAGCCGGAGAAGAGGTTGAGGGTTTTGGGTGATGGGGTTGTTTCGGGGTGGGAGAGTAAAGTGCCCGTGGCGGAGTGGGAGGGGGTTATGGAGGCGCTCGAGATGAAGGAGAAGGAGAAGGAGACGCAGGAATGGGAACGAAGCTAATGCTGGTTGCTTTTTCGTCCTGGATGGCTTTTTGTTCTTCCCTTCCTGTCTGTGGTTTTCCCCCTCCTGTGCCTCGGGGTATGAGATAGGACAGGATCCCCCTTCTTCTGGGGGCGATGTGTCTCAAGCGTGCGCGCCGCGCTCTCACTCTCGCTTTCTGTTGCGCGCGCGCGCGCTCTTTCTCGCCCTTGCGGTGATGAAGGGAAGGGAAATTATCCCTGTCTCGGTCCGCGGGTGTCTTCTACCCCGTTGTGCTGTGCCTATCTATGCAGGTTTCTCTGTTCCTGCGCGTGCCGGAGGCGGGTTTCAGTCACCTTGCAGAGGGAGTCGGTCCGTGAAGCTGAGACTGCAAGGATTCGGGAGTCCCGCTGCGGACATTAAGCCGGGTTCCTGAGTGAAAATTGGTTTAGGTCCATGTATGTGTGGATGGGTGAGGTGATGACCGTGGTGAATTGGGTATTGTAGATCGTGCTTGTAATTGAGTGGTATCGAGCGGCCGAGGCCTAGTGTGTACAGATGGATATACGAAAGTACATACATCCTTGATCGGAGTTCTTAACTACGGATGTTCAAGGATAGGTTGATATAGGACAAATGTATATTAAGACACTAATTTCAAAGATCGAGATATGTTCAATACAGCGTAGGGGTATAGTAGAGAGAAAAGATCAATCGCTGCACTGTTCCCTTATATCACTACACCAGGACTACATCCGTCCCACGAATACTGTCGTTGTGTGCCTACCATTAGAAAAACAACTACCATCCACGTTCATCTCATTCCTGTGGGCACTGAAGAAGTCATAAAGTGAGGACAAACACAATTCCACAATGTAGCTTTGAACCCAGTATAGCTGCCCCACAATGGCTATAAAACATGATATACCGATATCAGGGCGAGGGAGAGTGGAATACAGGCGTCACGATATCATACCCATACCCCAAGACACTGGTATCTTCCAAATTAGAATCGTCCGAAATATCGAAGGCTGAGAATGATCCCTCCACCGGGGTGGTTGGAATGGATGGCTATTCATCTAGGATATCTGGATCCGTTACCCCAGCAAAGCGAAAGGGACAAGTATTAAGTAAAGGAAAAGAGCTACAAATATAGACTTCAACCACATCAAGGTGGCAAGGAATGCGGGACCACTAGGACCTTGGTTCTAGACTTTAAACCGGGTTTGAAACTGGAGCTAAGGGATATAAGGTTGACTAAAAATGAAGCGCCACAATCAAGGGGAATCAAAACAAAAAATCCCGACTGAGGATGATCTGAGCTTACCCCACATTCTGGACTATTGTCTAAATTTCTAGATTGGTCTACTTGGAGAGAGTATGTTGTGGGAACGTAGATTGTTCAGTCCAATGAACTAGTTGGTGAAGCTTGCGGCTAGATTGTGAATCTACCGAGCCTTTTCGTTCGCATCGTATATTGGTAAAAAAGGAAACATGGTAGATAGAGAGTGTGTTAAGTTGCGGGCAGAAATGAGTGGCAGCCATCTTCAACATGACCATCAATAGGAAATCATCAGAGAGTGTGTGACAGACAGAATATCTGTGTTCATATAAAGAGAGACTGGAATATCTGAGAGGAGAAGGAATGAAAGATCATCGAGAGAGTGAAACCATTGAAAGGAAAGCAAAGAGAGGAGCTATAAAGCTCAAGGGTGGCAACAACTAAACTCCGCCATTGCCTCATCATCGTACGTGAATCGTCATAGCAGCAAGTAGCATTATTGAAAATGGCTGCGGTATCATGCTCAGGGTGTCGAGCTCATAAATCGTGGAAAGCGACCATTGCACATTGGGTCATTGTGTTCTTCATCACCAGTACCTTAGTAGTCGTGTCCATAAGGCAGCTTCATAAGACATTATTTAAGGAGACACACAAAGTCATCGTAATCGTCTGGGCGGTAAACGTCAAAGGGCCCGTCCTGAAAACAAACGCTGTCCAGGCTTTCCCCCGTTTCAAGCACAAACAGTGATCAATCGACATGGAAAGACAAAACAGTTACATGGATTTGCGAGGCCTGGGAGGCGAGAGGTCACCATGACAGCCAAGCACGCGCAATGACTCCCAGACCCGTTTGTAAAGGGGTGGTCGTGCAAGAGTCAAGCTGTGAAGAGCTTTATCTGATCGGTCCTCCCGACACATGGTGCGAAACTTCTCTCCTTCTGGGGTCAGGGATATCTGTGGTGAGTTGTACCGTTGCTTCCGCCTCGATTTAGCCTGGATGGCGGCTGCGGTTGTTCGATCGAAGTCGTAATTGGGGCAACATTCCTTGCTGCTCCGTCGAGATCGAGGGAGGGACGTAGTGGATGGAGCCACAATGCGTAGGGTTTGCAGTGCTGATGGGCGGAAAACATCACCTCTGGACCGGACTGGCACAACGGACCTCGTAAGCGCCGGATAGCGGTGCTCTGGGGCCTGCTCAGGCATTGTTGGAAATTTCTCTAGCGCCTGCCCATTGTGGTTGGGGTTCTGGAGCTTAGGGGCCGACTTGGCGACACGCAGATGCACGCGGCTGCGGACCTTCTTTAATGTGTCCATGGGCTTTCTAGATAGCGACTTGGGATCAGTACCCTCGGTGTCTGAATCTGATTCCCAGACTGAATGCTCGCAAATGACTTCCGAGGCAGATGTTGACGGTCTATCCCGAGTGGGGATGACTGGTCGTTCCAAGCAAGGCGAACTAGGACCAGGACTAGGGACAGGACTCGGGCAATCATTGGATGGGATGAACAATGCTTGGTCAAAGTGTGTGGTGTGAGGCTCCATCGTAACCGGGTTGATACGACAAGGGGGAGAGATCATGGACGGCTGAATGGGCGGTTTTCCGCCGGCGATCTGAGCCCTCCTGTTTGCCAAAGTGTTCCCATTGCGCGAAACATTGGGCAGCGAAGGGAGAGGCTTTTGGGGATCAGCTAGAGGCATGACTAGAGTGTCAGATGACGCGTTTGATGGGGCGGTCCGAAGGCTCGCTTCCCGAGTTGGTGTGGACGGCTGAGTAGGCAAAGCCGTACGAGAACGGGTTCGCGGTGTTGATGGATGGAGGTATACCTGATTCCCAGTATTGATATCTTTCTGGGAATGGCGGACAAAATGGTCCGCCGCTTTTACGTTGATATCAGGGTATATGGGAGCAGAGTAGTTCGAGGAGAAGGAGCTGCTCGGGGTCAACTCTGGTGTAGTATCCGTCTGTACAGATCCAAATGACCCTTCGCTATAGTAATTGGGCTTGCCCCAAGGGTGGGGTGCAATTTGAAGAGCTAACTGGTGTTCAAGTTCAACCACGGATAGTGTTGATCGGTTAATATTAGTACGGGATCTCGCAGTTTCCCCACGAACAGCGTTGGCGAAGGGAATATCTTTGCCAGGATTCAGGGTGGATAGCATGTAATACTGATTAGCTTCTTCACTGAATCTAACATCGCGAGCACCTGGCCGGTAAGCTCGCCGGGCTGGGTTGCCCAGGGAGTGTTCAAGATAGAAAGGGTCGGGGTTCGTCTCGTCCGGCGTCGCGGGTTCTCTGGGAGGGTAATACGATGAAGCTCGTTTCTTCTGTGGCGACGGTGGTGGCAAGCAAACAGTGGTCTGCGATCTATTGCGGCCACGGTGGAAAGCGTTCAATTCCCCCGGGAGTGGATGATATGCGGCAGCCATGGGCAGTGATTCCAGCGACCACAATGCGATCGAGTGTATGCTCAAAGACGCAGGGCGTTCATCGGAAGCAATGGATACAGACGTTAGATACCTAATGACATACGGGGACAACAAGGTATAAGGACAACTAGACTAGTGGATGAGGAATGGCAAGGGCGAAAGGGTTACGTTTATACACAACGCCCAAAAGTAGCAGTTGATACCCCTCCAGGCGTGGAGCCCACCCAATGCATTGGTGGCTAGGCCGGGGAGAGCAGCCGACGCATGCCAATGCGGAGTGGTGTAAACAAAGCTCAATCATCCGAAAAGCACAGACACCAACAACCTATCAGACCTTACATGGTCCCCTTCCGTAGGGATGGCGCTTGCAGCAAGGCACAGGCAATCGAGACTGGAGCAAGGGAGACAGACATCCGGAACCCGATCCCGCAAGTTAGTGGCGGAGTGTAACAGAAAATTTTGAATTAGTAGTACTTATCCACGATGCTCCTGTTCGTGTTGTTGGTTCGATTTTCAAACGGAGTCGAACACTCAGTTTCAGGGCTGTTTTTGCGAGCGATCAAAGCCGGCCTAGGATTATCGTTCCTGAAAGTGAAAGCGGTGCCCTAGCTGGATTCTGAACTTGATAGCTTTGCGTCAACTCCTCTCTTTTTTTTTTTTTTTTTTTTCCTTTTTTTTCCCCCCTCTCAGCTCCCAGTCGATAAATTCAGTAGCTAGGTAGGCGTAGGGAGACAGGGCTTGGTTCCAGTATTGGAGATTTTGCCACAGGCCATGTCACGCACCAAGGGGAAATTTGAATTCGAGGAAGCATTCATTCACATACGTAGTAAACCTACTTTTCCGAGTAGAAGACGTTGCTCGGGATCTGAGTCCTAGTCCCAGGTACCTGGGAGCAGAATCCCGAGAATCCAGCAAATGTGAGATATCACTCCCGGTTCATGCGCTTGGACAATTGTCGAGCGCGGAACTCTTTTAAGGATCGTCCACTAAAGCTCCATCGGGCTGATGTGGCGGCTGATCATGTCGATCCGTCAACTGTGTCCGCTGTACATAACCCATCGTCAACGACGCAGTCATTCAATTATGATTCCATAGTCACCACCAAGAAAAGCTAGAAGGCCACCGCAGAGATAGGAAGGAAGCTTAAACGGCGCCCCAGTCAAGCCACAATGTCACAGTGCCTTCCGTGGCTTTTGACCACCTTGATTCCTAGTTTTCTCGATTTCTCGAGATCCCAACTCCACCGAAAAGCAAACCAATGATCGCCTGGACCCGCATTCCACATGTTCGTGCTGGTTGCTGTGACACAACATTGACCTGAAAAGAGGCGATGCGTCCTCTCTTGAAATTCGCTGTCTAAACCAAGCCCTCAGTTACGGCGTCCAATGGCCGATTATGGGAATTGACGCTCCTACGCGTTATTTTCCGGAGAGGTTGGCTTCATGTCCTAGAAGCAATTTTTTCCTATCTATTCCTTACTGGACAGACTAGAACCACCGGCTTCAAATCGCTGGCGAATGGGCTCCTTTCCCTGCTTTTCTTACATCATTGTAGGCTCCAATGGGGTTGGGTAAATTGCCGTTCGCTTTTTTTGGAATCACCAGGGGCCGTAGGTTCAGACTATACCGTACGCTAGATTGGGTATGGGTCCTTCTATTACTTGAGAGCGTTTGTTGTAATCTTAGATGATCAAGTGCTCTGACTTTCTGTATTCAGCCGGAGACATATCTGATTTAGCTCGTATTCCTCATTGAATTGGGTCGTTCTGACCTGTCAAATCCCGAGGTTTCCCCCGTGCGACGAGTAATCTTCTCGGATCCACACCAACAGTTAACGGTGATATGACTAGTTCACTAGAGACATTCATGGGGTCGAAATCTAGACTAATATATGCGTGGGATGAAGGAGGGATGAGCGTCCAGACCAACGAGAAAGGAAAAGACCTGCATGATGCTCATTTTAATCACGCGGAAGTCGATTTGATTTAAGAGACTGATGGACACATGCAAACTGGCGGACCCAATAACTCGTATGATAAGCATCCACTGCTGTTCATCTTCTGTTTGTAAGTACATATGTATATGCATGTATGTCGAGTATGCAAGTGGATACGGGCTGCGATGGTCGAGCCTTCGTGTCACGGACATCTGTTCGATACGGCCCATAGGAAAACGTTGAGACTTAATAAGCCTCCATGGAGCCTCAACTGTATCATTAAGCAAGCTTTCTTCACGGGGAAGCCCGGGTTTGCTGCAGCACGCTGCCAATACCAACCAAAAAGGCCCGCACATTCCTCAATCTGCGAGGTCTTTCGAGTGAACTTGCTAGACTCTAGTTGAGATCATCATCTACCAGCACTGTGGCGATATGGAGACTGCCTTACTATCTTTGCGCGCTGAATGACATGCTACCTCTAGGTTTGAAACACGGAGCACACCAGTAACCCGTGGCTATGTCTTGGGTCACCGAGCCGTTGGAAGCGCAGAAGAGGCATTGAGCGGAATCAATCTTCTCAGAAGAGGAGCAAATGCAAGTGCTTGAATATGAATCACGACGATCTGCAAGGTACGTTGATAGATGTGAAACCGGGACGGGTGGAAGGGCCTCCAACCACTCAATCAACGCCGGAGAGCACTCTGTAAAATTGCCCTTGCTGAAAGCCGGGTCTCAATATCCCCATCATGAGGTAATAGCCCATATTGTCTCGGTCTTCGATCATTATAAACCCACAATAACCCCGAAGTCAGTGTTAGACTGCGACAGTAGACAACAGGACCTAAACGGGAAGGCGATCAGCGGCCCTCGATTCCTGTCCCTAGTTTATTTCGGAATTGCGATTTCGCGCTCGTGAACAAGGGCAAGGGCAAGGGCAAGAAAAGGATGTTTCTTTTCATTTTGATCATCGTTGTTGAAATTAACAAAGAAACTCCTTGTGTGACTATGGAAATGCACCAAGGTGGGGATTTTCTTAGCACCCATTTGAGACACAACGTTACTCCAATAGCCGATTTGCTCATATTACCGCTCAGAAGGAACCCGTGGATGGGCCCAAGTCTGTGCTTTGTTCGAACGAACCAGATCGGGGGAGTCAATTGTGGGGAAGATCCGACGGTTCGTTCCAAACTACTCAAGTTGATTTTTTTTTAGTCAGGGGTTTGGTCTGATTCGGCTGGTCCATTTAAAACACTCGGCATCACCATGGGTTGTCAGCATGAACTAGGGCATGGATGAGGCCGGCTTCACAGTGGGTTGTGAAACAGGCGATCCAGCAGCCCAAATGCCCTTTCAAGGCTCTGTGGCTAGCGCATTAGGTGGTGTCAATCAGGAGGAGGCCATCAAAGCTGGGTCCAGGGACATTTTGATTTGGTCGGGAAATATGATTTTCATTGCAGATGCGATCCAGATGAGATCAAGTAGCAAGGGTTGTTTGGATTAATTATACGGCGGTAAGTATTGTCAGTCGTTTCAATTGTGTATGTATTTCATAGGGAGCGTCATCGAGTAGCACAAATAGGTCAAGCGACCAGAATGATGGCGATGTACATAATCGTACCACAGCAAAAAAGAAGAAGAAAACAATTTCATTATTGATTGAGTGAAGATTGCCCGTGACTTTTGCTGACTACTCATTGAATGGTTGAATTTCAATTGCTTTTCCTCTTTTGGGACGAATGAAACAAACAGTGCCAACACTACCGCTTCGTCCATTTTCTATTAATATTCACTCCCCATTTCCCTCTTCGCTGTACAACTGTCACGATCCCCACGGACACACCGATTGGACTGATCGGTCTTCCTCTGCCTTCCCCATCGGCAGCCATTGAGCTCGGCTGCTCTGCTCTATGACGGCTACGAGCTTCTTCCTGTGCTCGTGGCGGTCTGAGAGCGAGCTTTTAAAGGTAACAAAGCCGATGAGTAGCATTTCCCCAGCCATCGCAATTCCTCGCATCCTCAGCTCCTTATTCGACCAGCCACTGTCTCTCATACCTGCCCACTTTTAGTCGCCCGCGCGCCCTTGGAACTGCCTTAATTTTCCTCTTTCCCTGTTGTCTTCCAGTCCAGTCTCCAAAGGAATATCCACATTCCAACGTGTTAATTGTGTACTTACTGTTCCCTCTCCAGAAGCCGGTTCAACTCGTGCGCTGGGCCCCTCCTCGAGACCCTCGAAACGAGTCGAATTCTTGGTAGAGAATAATTCCCCTGACGGTCGCGCCCACACGTCATCGGGATTGTTCACTTATTCTTAGGCGGCCCAAGTGCCAATTCTCACGTTGTCGTCGTATTTCCCTTCACCCCATTCACATCCACCCTCAGAGGTGTCTCCCCACACCCACGGCGCATTTGACGAGACATACGAATTTCACGACCCCTACACGTTTACGACAGATATACGGCAACGCCAGCAGCAGCCTGCTTCTAATCCTGCCTCTGACCCTTCCCTAAACCAGTCACCTCCATTGAGTACCCAAGGAAGTACCCGTTCGTTACGAAGAACTACCCGTTCAGTTCGCCAACGGCCAGGATCAGTATATGCTTCGGGCCGCCCATCCCAGATAGAGCAAACCATCCCCGTACTGGTTCAACCGGTATCGGGTCGTAATAGTGGAGTCGCTGCACTGCGTCCTGCTCTATCCGAAGCTCAGACGGACGACGACGAAGACGCTGACTCGTCTACCGACGACCGCCCTCGGCACTTAGGCGAATCATACTGGCCTCGCAGGTCTACCCGAGTGTCCCCACGCACGGCGTCGGCTATCCTTTGGGCGCTAGAAGAAGCGATACGGAAACCAGTCCCATTCACACCGGATTGGGAGGAAGTGAATGCTTCCATGTCTGACCTGGCAAGCGCAACTGGTTCGATCGGGCTCGCAGGCAATGGGCGTACACAGAATGGCGCTTCACGTGCAGCTCAGGGCCCTGTCCCCGTTAATTCTCATCCCCCGAGCGGCGTACGAACGCCGACCGATATCATGAGACAGCGCCGGGACCGAGAGGCTCGCAGGAAAGCGGAACAGGAGGCTAGAGATAGGGAGCAGGAGGAGGTTGAGCGCAGGCGGCAAGAGTCCCAAGAAAAAGCTCAGGATCCAGCGCAGTTCTATGCTGCTGGCGTTGCCGGTGGTAGAACTTCCCAGCGGAGAGATGGCCCAGGTGCTCCCGAACCAGACCTTCGTACCACCGTGTCTGGATCATCTCCCACTACACAACAGCCTCCTGGGATTCCTGTAGGTACTCAACGACCGGATCCCCAGGCTCAACCACAGATGCCGATGTCAGCGCCACAAGCCCATCCGAGGCAGCCTACGTCGACGCAGCCCAACCCACAACAACAAACATCGGCTGGGTTTCAAAAACCACAAGCCCAGGCTACGAATCAGTCTGGTACCTCCCAAGCGCAGCAGCAACCACGGCGTATTGGCTTTCCTCATGCGTTCGAACGGTGGGAAACGTTGTCCTCCCACTGGGAAGGACTGACTGGCTACTGGATTCGAAAGCTGGAGCAAAATAACGAGGCTTTGGAACGCGACCCAGTCAGTCAACAGATGGCACGTCAGGTCACCGATCTCTCCGCCGCTGGTGCCAACCTTTTCCATGCCGTCGTAGAATTGCAGCGCTTGCGAGCATCATCCGAGAGGAAGTTCCAACGGTGGTTCTTTGATACTCGTGCTGAGCAAGAACGCGCAAAAGAACTACAGGCCGATCTAGAACGACAAGTGAGGGCGGAGAAGCAAGCTCGGACAGAAGCAATGGCTTCGTTGCAGAAGGCCGAGAGTGACAAGACCCGCGCAGAGTCGCTACTGAGGGAAATGCGCCGGGAACTTCAGATTTCCAAGGAGGAGGCTCGTCGCGCCTGGGAGGAACTCGGTCGTCGTGAACAAGAGGAAAGAGACCGAACCAACTCCCTCCGCAATGGAGAACCCACCCTGGTTGGAGGGGTACAGGTGGTGCCCATGATCCCGGGCCTACCGACTCGGCAGAACCCCTCGAACCGTCCAACTACGCAAGAAGCCACTTACCCCAGCGGTAGCAGCGGTCCAGGAAAGACATCAGAAGGCCAGTACTACGAAGAAACGCCTTCATCACCTACAGAGACCGATCCGTTCACGGAAGCACAGCGACCTTTTCAGGAATCAGATAGTTCCCGCTACCCTCCCCGACAGCCGCACACTTCAGCGCCTCCAGAGGTTCCAGGGCAGTATGCAGGTCAGTACTACGAACATGGCAGCGCGTTCGTCGGTCGACCGACGTCCGAGAACGACAACCGCTCCTATGATCCCAGCGCGGGTAGCAGTGAGCCAGGCGACGATGAGTATGGGTATCGCCGCACCCAACAAGCGCCCCCTTCGATAGTCTACCCACGCCCCATGTCTGAAGAGAGCGAGGAATATGAACAAGTTTCCATGGAGGACGAAGGATATGCGCCTACCACTATGCCTACGACCTCAGCACCAGCGTACAGTCAGAGCTCAGTGGATTACAGCGGTTCCGGATGGGGCGTCGGAGCGACGTGGGATTCCGTGACTCCTCGTCATCGCCATCCGACACGACTCAGCGATGTAATGGAAGAAGAAGAGCCTCGAACTACCCCCAGCCGTGCAAGCCGTGCCAGCCGTGCCAGCCGTGCCAGTCAAGCCAGCAGAAGTCAGGCCAGCAGAAGTGTACAGTAGACCAGTTCTGCATATGGTTTTAAAAACAGTACATACAATGTTGGACGGAGGTGGTCAAAAGCTGTCTTTCTCTTCTTTACTTTTTTTTTTTTTTCCCCTCTTTATTTTCCATATGCCGCATACCTTCAGTACGAGAGATTACCAGTGTTTTGCATTCGCAACTCTTTTTATTCTTTTCTCTTACTTCGTTGTCGATTACCCTGTCTCGCATTGTTCTTTATTTGGTAGCAGCATTTGTTTTCACGAGACCAGGGTGTTATACGATGATATCCAGATGCTTAGTGGGGAGCTTTATTCGGAACACATTCACCCCCAAGACTCCAGGACTCCAGGCGAAGAGCTGGATTAATATTGTAATTTTACGCTTGATGAGCTCGGTTTGACTCCATGGATATACGTTTGTGTCATGTCATTAGAGAACGGTCTATAGAAAGACATTGTGTTGCAACTCCCACTTTTAGACAAGACATCTGCCTAAGTATGATCAACTTTTCTAAACATATTCTAATGCAGCTGTCTCTGAAGTGCATTACATACGTCAATTTAAAGCTCCCATTGGATCATTCCTTGACGGTTTGAGATTAACATTCTTATTCCCTTGCCAATTTGAGCTTGGACGCGTGACGATTGTAAGACTATGATTGAAGGTTCACCAAGTCCAATCTTATGTGCAAGACGATAGATCCAGTTATAGATCCAGTTATAACACAAGTCTAAGCCTTGTGTTCCAGGAGTTGGCAGTTTGATTGATTTTGGATAGGTATGTGTGCTGATAATAGTGTATTGACTAATGAGGACCGAAGACAAATTTCACCTGCTCAACCCAGATATATATATATGGGAATTGTTATTTGGACGAGACACTATACTTGACTAGGAAGGTGAACAAAGTCCGGTGACCCTAGAACCGCACTAGTAAAACCCTTTCGAATCTATACACAGACAATTTCCCATATACAAAAGTGCTTAAAATGGACGATTTTTTTGATGACTTTGAAATCACTT